>PVKC010045083.1:0-11489 GCA_004027635.1 Crocidura indochinensis | reverse complement strand
TACCAACATTAGCATAGACATATAGATCAAATAAACAGAGTACAGGAATAGAATTACATGCAAAAAATAATGAAAAAGATGAATCATTTGAGTAAGTCATCCTCAAAACTGCTTTAAAATTCTAATCTCCTGATGAGATTTTAAGCAACTGAATCATATCCTAACTTTTTTAATGAATTGGTCTGGGATATAGCCCAAGTACTATTATTTTCAAGAGCTCCCAAGTGATTCTAAAGGTCATCCATATTTGAAAATAACCAATTTGCATGTGAAAATTTGCCATTAAGAAAGTGCCAGCCACTTCCTGAATTGCCATACTTTTTCATAACATGAATAGATAACCAGCTTTTCATCTCCCAAATTAAAATACCATCTTCCAAGGACAAATCCTTGTTCTTAATTTTCAGGAAATGCCTAACATTTGCACAAATTCCTAGCCTCTTTGGAAGCTAATTCTGTTTTCAGTGACAACTGGCATATTGTCATTATAAAGACCTTTTTGATAAATAATAGTTGTACCATTCATCCAAGGTATCTGGGATAATGCATATAGCATAAACCTGTACCATTGATCATATCTTTCAAAACTTTTGCAGTTTATTTCAACATATCTTTTTCAACAAAATTACTACACAACCTACTATTGGAAAGATAACCTGTTGGGAACTTCATTTCAACTCATAATTTAGGCGACTTTTTTCTGTAACAGTTGTTCCTAAGAAAATCCTTTATGTATTGTTCATGAAAAAGGTGTATTGTGAGTGTTTGTACATGTAATAAAGGTCTTAATTTATTTGAAGAAAACATAGACCATCAGTAGAATTTACAAAAATTTTAATTTGATAGTTTTTCACTTACTTGTTGAGTCTTTTTTTTAAATGAGCCCTTTTTTCCCTTTAATTAAACATCTTCATTACATATATGAGTGTGATTAGGTTTCGGTCATGTAAAGAACACCCCCTTCACCAGTGTAATGTTCCCACCTCCAATATCCCAAATCTCTCTCCCTCCCACCCACCCCCACATGTACTCATTGTGAATGGGATTGCCTTCTTGAATTTCTTCTCTTCCCTATCATTATTTTCTGTGTGTTAATTTTGTAACCTGCCACCTTGCTATATGAGTCTATTGTTTCTAGACGTTTTTTGGTAGAGTCTTTAGGGTTTTCTTAGTATCATGTCGTCTGCAAATAGTGAGAGCTTGACTTCTTCCTTTCCTCTCTGAATTCCCTTGATATCTTTTTCTTGCCTGATCGGTATAGCAAGAACTTCCAGTACTATGTTGAAGAGGTTTGGTGAGAGAGGACAGTCTTGTCTTGTACCAGTATTTAGAGGAAAGGCTTTTAGTTTTTCTCCATTAAGGATAATATTTGCCATTGGCTTGTGGTAGATGGCTTCAACTAGATTAAGAAAGGTTCCTTCCATTCCCATCTTGCTGAGAGTTATGATCAAGAATGAGTGTTGGATCTTATCAAATGCTTTTTCTGCTTCTATTGATATGATCATGTGATTTTTATTTTTCTTCTTGTTGATGTTATGTATGATGTTTTTAGATTTACGGATGTTAAACCATCCTTGCATTCCTGGGATGAAACCTACTTGGTCGTAGTGTATGATCTTTTTGATGATGTATTGGATCCTATTTGTCAAAATTTTGTTGAAGGTCTTTGCATCAGCATTCATGAGGGATATTGGTCTGTAATTTTTGTTTTTTGGCAGCATCTCAGTCTGGTTTGGTTTCAAGGTGATATTGGCTTCATAAAAGCTGTTTGGGAGTGTTCCAGTTTTTTCAATTTCATGGAAGAGCCTTGCTATGATTGGTAGTAACTCCTCTTGAATCATTTGAAAAAATTCATTAGGAAATCCATCTGGGCCTGGGCTTTTTCTTTTGGGCAGATGTTTAATTACAGTTTCAATTTCCTCGGTGGTGATGGGGGTGTTTAGATATTCTACATCCTCCTTACTTAAATGTGGAAGGTTATAAGTGTCCTAGAATTTTTCCATTTCTTCTATATTCTCATTTTTAGTAGCATAAATTTTCTCAAAGTAGTCTCTGTTTACCCTTTGGATCTCTGCAATATCTTTTGTCATCTCCTCCTTTTACTTGTTGAGTCTTATTGAGCTATCAAAATATTGCTAAGTGTGAAAACCTACTGCTGTAAATTAAAATTCCTTTCTGTCCACATCCCTTCCAACACTGATTTTTCTTGTTCTCTGTAATGTGTGCCTGTTTTTTTGGCATGAGAAGGTACCTCATTGTTGTTTTGATTTGCATCTCCTTGATTATTAGTGATATGGAGCATTTTTTCATGTGTCTTTGGCCATCTAATTTCTTTTTTTGAGGAATTGTTTGTTCATTTCTTTTCCCCATTTGTTGATGGGGTTATATGTTTTTTTATTGTTAAGTTCTGTCAGTACCTTGTATATCATTCTGTGAGTGACTTTTGTGTCCTAATCACTATTTCCTTTTAGGTGCAGAAACTTCTCAGCTTAATATGGTCCCTTAATATCTCTGAATGCTGTCTAGTCCAGCCATTATGGAAAACAATATAGAGATTCCTCAAAAAATTGAAAATTGAGCTCCCATATAATCCAGCACCACGACTCCTAGGGATATATTCCTTAAGAACACAAAAACGCACTACAAAAATGCCTTCTACACACCTATATTTATTGCTGTGCTATTTATACTAGCCAGAATCTGGAAACAACCAAGATGCCCTTTAACACCTAAAGAAACTGTGGTACTCATACACAGTGGAATATTATGTAACGATTAGGAGAAATAAAGTCATAAAATTTTCCTATATATGGATGGCCAAGGAAACTATATGCTGATTGAAGTAAGTCAGAAAGAGAGAGACACAGAATAGTCTCACTCATCTAAGAGTTTTAAGAAAAATAAAATACATGATTATAATAATGCCCAGAGTCAATAGTGATGAGGGCCAGAAGGAACGGCTCAAGGTATGAAGCTCACTACAAAGAGTGGTGAATAAAGTTAGAGAAGTAACTGCATTAACAACTATCATGACAATATTCATGAGTGAGAGAAGTAGAATGCCTGTCTTGAATACAGGCCAGGATTGGGGGAGCATGGAGGCAAGGGACATCAGTGTTGAGAATGTTGCACAGGTGAAGGGTTTTTTTTTATGACTGAAACCATCTACAATCATGATTGTAATCATGGTACTTAAATAAAAATATTCTTTTAAAAATAAACAAACAAAAAAGGATTTTTCACTGCCATATTAGAGATTATTTATACTAATGAAAGTAATGGAAGACAGACTTCATTTTTTGTTTGTTTTTGGACCACACCTGATGACATTCTGGGGTTACTACTAGCTATGCACTCAGAAATCACTCCAGGCTGGGGATGGGGGCATTTGGGATGTTAGGGATAGAACCCAGGTCTGTCCTGGGTCAGCCTAATGCAAGACATATATATGTCCATTAACTGTGCTGTCAATTTGTCCCAATGAAGGCAGACTTCTTGTTGGTCCTCATAATTTTCATTGCCTACTATACATGCCTTTGTTACATCCTTCCATTGAGCATGTGTCATAGAAAAAATGTGTCATGTAGAATGTCAAGATATCTAATGTAGCAAATAAAATAGCTCATTGGCTTTGAACTAACATAACTGATCCTAAAAGGAATGTGACTTCTAGGGTGTTTTATTATGAAATGTCATAAAACATTAATTTCTGCCAATAATTAATGATCTTAGAAAAAGACTCAAACACAGGTGGGTCTACAGTCTCACTTGGAATCTCAACTTAATTCTAGAGTATTTTAGATCAATGCTAATCAAATTTTACACCCTAAATTATTCTTAACTCATGACCTAAACAAACTGCGAATTATAATGCTAAATTGTGACAATGTGTTATCCATAAATAAAAGTATAATATTGCAAAAATATTCATTTTTATATTTGGAGAATGTCATAAATAAAAAAATAGAATAAATTGTTCTTTAAAAACCCAAAAAGGATAAAGTTATCTTCCTATATACCAAATTCATTCATGAACTATAATACAAATTACAAGAACAATGAATTATCAGAAGATTTTATAAGAAAATCTGTGATTATTAGAAAAATAGTTCAATAACAATTACTTCAATTTATAAGATCACTTGAATAATTTCAAGAGAACGACGTTTCTCCTCAAATTTAACACACACAAACCCATACACACAATTTGCCTCCCTTCAGAAACTGAATTCTGA
Organism: Crocidura indochinensis; assembly: GCA_004027635.1. Taxonomy (NCBI): domain Eukaryota; kingdom Metazoa; phylum Chordata; class Mammalia; order Eulipotyphla; family Soricidae; genus Crocidura; species Crocidura indochinensis. The sequence continues at coordinate 7,254 of PVKC010045083.1, read as the reverse complement.
TTTCCTGACTGATTCTGGGGTGGTTAATTTTTAATATTAAATAATGTTAAAAATTTGATAGTTTTATATGATATATAATTATGCCTTTTCATATCAGAAAGTTGAGTTCTTTGTTTTTGTTTTTTTGGTTTTTGGATCACACCCGGCAGTGCTCAGGGGTTACTCCTGGCTCCATGCTCAGAAATTGCTCCTGGCAGGCACGGGGGACCATATGGGGCACCGGGATTTGAACCGATGACCTTTTGCATGAAAGGCAAATGCCTTACCTCCATGCTATCTCCCGGACCCCAGAAAGTCGAGTTCTTAATGTTATAGTATGTATATCCAATTTGAATGAATAATACTAGTAGAAAATTACAGTATTTTGATTTTTCCTCAAAATCTAAAAAGTTTTATGAATCACCTCAACTTTTAGTTTCATATTTGTTAATCATTATATTCTAGAATTTCTCTGATAATAATTGTGACATAACTGCCAATTTTCCTGCAAATTTGCTGGTAAGATTGCAAATACTTTAATGGAAATTCATCTCTGGTGTTGAGCACAGGCATGAACAATTTATAAAAATGCAGTGCCATGTAGGGAAATGGGTACATGTGTGTCTTGAAAACTTTTGCAAACTAATTGTAGTAGGGATGCAATGTTGCATATAATATTAACAAAATAATACTGGTGAGTAAAAAGAATAATATTGGCGAGTAATAAACAGAAAATAACATGAGGTAAGAATTACCTTAAATTATGTTCATTTCAATGCTAACATAATACATTAACTTGCCCTTAATGTGAAAATTGTTTGGTACTCTAATAAAATAGAGCCATTTTGATTTTTTTTTTGTCATTTGAGGTGCCATTTTGATTTTTTTGTACCATCCTATCAAATTTATATAACCCGATAATTGAATTTAAAAATAAATAAAGAGATCATTGGAATGTGCAAAGTCTACGTATGTATAAAGGAAAATCTACTTTTCTTCTCCACCATGATGTAAAATAGGGACAAAACTACTATGTCTTTGACATTTTTATGTAGTCCTTGCATTGTGAACAACTATATAATTATATAGCAAGGAATTACTTTCTATGATGATGTTAAAAACAATAGATTGTCTATGGCTCATTAAATGCCTCATTAATAATTTGCAATCTTCAACACACTCTTTATCACTGTAGGGCAGTATAAAAGTCAAAACTATAAACTGCCCTTAGCCATAATTGGAAAAATACTAAAAGATAATCTATATCGTAATTCAATGTTGAGATTTTACTAATATAAGCCAATAATTATGGAAATCACATGTACTTTTTATTGAGGTAACAAACATCAGTTTAAAGTATTATATTTGCTTTAGAAGTATAATTTCGGAGCCCGGGAGAAAGCATGGAGGTAAGGTGCTTGCCTTTCATGCGAAAAGGTCATCGGTTCGAATCCCGGTGCCCCATATGGTCCCCCATGCCTGCCAGGAGCAATTTCTGAGCATGGAGCCAGGAGTAACACCTGAGCGCTGCCCGGTGTGACCCAAAAATCATAACAACAACAAAAAAAGAAGTATAATTTCATACCTCTTAAAATGTTACTTTTCACCAATCCATACTCCACAGTCTACAGGCCTCATTTTGTTCTGTCTTCTTAGAGCTTGTCTAAAGAATTCAAGAGGGGTGGATTAAAAAATGTTTTCAGGACTAGAGAGACAGTATTTGAGTAGGATGCTTAGCCTGACCTATTCAAAAAGTTGATACATTTTAATAAATGGTGTGTGCTTTCAATTAAAATCAATACTTTGTAGGGACATTAATAAATATATTCAAAGAAAATAAACTAATTTTTCTAGCATGCTAAGACCAAAATATACTAAATAATATCCCTAAAAAAGATAGTCATGGTATTTTTTCAAAGATTTACCTAGGCATGAATTATTTGCTCTGAGAAATGAATGTTCTAATTCATATTGGGTCTGGTTGAGAATTACATATGTGGTTAAATATAGTAAGTAAAAAAATGTGACTGGTGAGTATATTCATGTTCTCAGCAGATTCCAAATCTATCATCATTTGCTTAACTTTTTAATATGTTATATAATGATCATTTTGGGTAGATAATTTTGGGAGACATCATTTTAATTTTGGTCTTCAATACTGTTTTTCTAAAAAGATCAAAACCAGAAGCTTTCAATTAGGTATCATTTTTCTAAATTGAATTGCCATAATATGCAATAGAGGACTTTGGCATTAAGAATAATTTGATTTTGTGCAAATACGTGACCTAATTCCTAAGTTGAGACCATGCCACCCTGATTAACTCTAACAAAGTAAATAGAGGAATTTTTTATAGGCAAAAAGTACTTGTTTGTGAGCACTTACAAACAATGACACAGTGGCCAGAGAGATAGCATGGAGGTAGGGCGTTTGCCTTGCATACAGAAGAATGGTGATTCAAATCCCGGCATCCCATACCAAGCCAACCAGGGGCGATTTCTGAGCATCGAGCCAGGAGTAACCCCTGAGCACTGTCGGGTGTGACCCTAAATACAACAAAGAAAAAAAACAAACAAAAAAACCCAAAACAACAAACCATAAAACTAAACTAAAAATAAATAAAATAAATGTCATTTAAAAACAATGCCATAAAAGTAGACTAAAAGTAATTAAAAAATTTCATAAAATGTAAGAGCAATAAGGAAACAAAAATGGAGTGATAATTTTATATTTAATTATTCGGTCTCAGTAGTTCAATATGCAGTGCTGATGAAAAAACCTGGGTGGGCTGAATGCCTTGCCACTGTGATATCTCTGGTTCCAAGAAACAGAGGATACAAGAATTATTAAACACTACATTCCAAATTATTAGAACAAAAATGACAAACTCACTGTTGTAGCCATAGATTTATTTTCTTAGTTCTTCCTCTGAGATGATTTGTTACCAATATCCTTCATGAGTATAAAACTAAAATATGTCTTAATTGATATAACATTAGATTACATGCCTGCTTATATTATAGATGCAGAATTTCTTGCCTCGTTAAATATGTTACCTCATCATACCTCCACATACTATCAATTGCCCTTCATTAGACTTTCACCTCATGCACATCTGTTAGTAAAAAAATCTCATGTATGCAGGAAAAACAATTAGTGTCACAATCATTGAACATATATATTCTATATTGTTTTATTCATTATTTTATTTGCTTCCTTTTCTTTTTTTTTTTTTTTTTTTTTTTTTTTTTTTTTTTTTTTTTTTTTTTTTTTTTTTTTGGTTTTTGGTTTTTGGGCCACACCCGGTGACACTAAGGGGTTATTCCTGGCTATTCGCTCAGAAGTTGCTCCTGGCAACCTTTTTTCATTCATTTCTTTTCATTAAAGTTTTTCCTATTGTAAGTATAACAAAAAACATTTAGTCAAATGTTTTAAGCCTAAGAGCATTGTTTCTAATTTTTTTTACCTATTTGACAATATGTACTCTGTTTACTATATATTAAGTATTTTAAAGATCTTACTGAGACTGTTAGATGTTTGCAAAAGATTTAAAACCATGACTCTTCTATTCTGCTGAGACATTAATTACCTTAATTTGGTCTTTAATAATTGAATTTTTTTACCTTGCAACAAAATCGATTCTAAAATCTTTGGGACTCAGTCGATTCAGATGTTGGTTTTTGGCAAATTGATTATTTTAAGAAGTACTGTTTCTTTAATTCTATTTTCTGCTTCTCAATCAATATACTAAGATCCCAGACTGGAGAGATAGCTCAGTGGTAGGGCATTTGCCTTGCACGTGATCTTTGCATCTCATTTGGTCCCCCAAGCCAGGAGAGATTTCTGAGTGCATAGTCAAGATTACTCCCAGAATGTCACTAGGTGTGGCCCATCCCCCTCAAAATATATAGAAAAAAATATTAAAAAATAGAAAAAAAAACAATATCTAGATGATGGTGTCTATCCATTTGCTAACATGTTTGTACCTCTTAGAATCATATAGGTTTTAACCTAGAACCTCATTACTTTATATTAAACCATCCCAGTTCTTGAAGTATCTCTAAGTATCCCCGAGCATTCCTGATTGTGAAAATACAGACACTAAGCTTACCTTCTTTGTAGTTCCTCTTTCCACCCAAAATCAAATAATAGACTCTGGAAAAAAGATGGATAACCAACCATTAGATATTTTGTTTATATATTTAGAAATTCAGAACTTTAAAAACATTAAGTATAAATAATGAAGAAGTCAAATTATTTATTCTAAATAGTGCTAAGTGTGTATTAAATTATTTAAACAAGTAAACATTTAGTTACCTTCAGTAATCTTTTAAAATAAACTATGGTGCTAGTAGTAATTAAATATAGATGTTTTTCATTTAAATTTATCTAGAAGAAAATTCACAAATTGTAATTTCTGTTTTTTTTTACTTTGAAAAATAATGTTGTTTTAATACATCAAGACTACTATTCATAATTTGCCATATTGTAAATTTCTTCCTTTGAAGACAAGAAATTTTGAACATTAATAATGAGATCATGTGACCTTGAAAGTTAAATTTTTATTTATAATTCAATTTATGCATATTTTAATAATTGACTAAACAAGTCAGGTCTTGATAGTTAAGTGAAATTCCTTATAACCTTTCATATATTGAGAGATAAAATATAATGTAAACCAGAAATATTCCACTTTAGCATGACAACTTAAAAAATAATTTTGGGAAAAGAATATGGAATAAAAGCATCTTAATAGTATTAGGTAATAGCACTAATTTTATATTCTAGGGTGCTTACTGTACACACATTTTTTTGGTCAAAACTTGTATGATCTATCTGTGTATTTATGAATAGTTTCTCCATGTCTTTGGGAAATTTGAAAACAATTAAAAAAGTTGAAAGCTCTGAGCAGAGGATGAAAATAATAATTATATTATATAAGAAATAGTATAAACTATATAAGAAATAGTAGAAATAATATTAAAATGTCTCAAATACCTTCAAGAAGAAAAATAGATCTGCTAATAAACCTTTTTGACAAGTTTTTCATTAAGAATCATAAAATATTCAGTTTGTATACTACAAAAATATCAATTAATTTAGAGACTAACAGATTTTGTATTATATTATTATCATTTGGCCAAAATTATTTTTAAAATTTATATAACTTTACATATAGTCTGTGCTTTAAGTTTGGGGAAAATCTCTATTTTTGTTGTACAACTTATACATCATTTAAAGACAGATTAAAAAAAATAAGACATGAGTTTAGTTAGAGAAATAATTACATTGCTAACTATCCTAACAATGAGAATATATGAGGGAAATAGAAAGCTTGCTAGAATACAGACGGGGGTGGGGTGGAGAGAAGGAAATTTTGGGACATTGGTGGTGGGAATGTTGTACTGGTGATGGGGGTGTCCTCTTATATGACTGAAACCCAATCATATTTGTAACTAAGGTGTTTAAAATAAAATATCATTAAAAAAAGACAATACATAAAAATTGAATCACTATAATTTTGCTACTTATTTTCCCACTTCTGTTTTTTCAATTTTTTTATTAATTTTATTTTATTTATTATTATTTTTTTGTTTGGTTTGGTTTTTGGGTCACACCCGGCAGCGCTCAGGGGTTACTCCTGGTTCCATGCTCAGAAATTGCTCCTGGCAGGCACGGGGAACCATATGGGGCACCAGAATTCAAACCGATGACCTTTTGCATGAAAGGCAAACGCCTTACCTCCATGCTATCTCCAGGGCCCCTAATATTATTATTTTTATTTTTTAGTTAAACAGTGTGGTTTACAAAATTGTTCATAATTGTTCATAAGTAGTTTTTGTCCTTCAGTGTTTTAGTATCAGTCCTACTAGCAGTGTGACATTTCCTCCACCATTGGCCCCAGTTCCCACCTACCTTCAACCCGGCCTGCTTGGTAGGCATAAAATAATTCACTGTATATTTGCTTGTTACAACTAATTAATAATGAGATAAAAAACAAGCATATTTATTGTTTGGTTTTGGAAGACCATACTCTGCTGGTCAGCCCTTAGACATTTCCTGTAGGCAGGATATAGGGATTATGCAGGATGTCAGATATTACTGAACCTGGATCAACAAAGCTAGTGCCCTACCCCCTATGCATCTCACCATCCTACATCTGACCACTGATTTGGCCTAAGTTGAATGGATACAAGAGCTGATAAATTCACACTGAGGTATAGTGATTTAATGTATTACTTCTATGAGATTGCATCTGGAATAAGTAAAATTATGAAGATCAAGATTAATTTCTTGTTTATAAAAACATAATCTAACATTTTTCTAAAATAGGACTGTATATGATATAGTCGTCGAAAAATCAAATAATACATTAAGTTTGTATTTAAATAGCATCTAATTAATCATCCTTGATACATGTAACTGCCAAACGTTGCAATAGACAATAATTCGTTCATTTATCCAAATATTATGCAACACTGAAATTTTTGTAAAGTGACAATGGAGTGATATTTTTTTTTGGGTTTTTGGGCCACACCCGGTGACGCTCAGGGGTTACTCTTGGCTATTCGCTCAGAAGTCGCTCCTGGCAGGCACGGGGGACCATATGGGGAACCGGGGAATCGAACCGCGGTCCGTCCTAGGTTAGCGCAGGCACCTTACGTCCAGTGCCACCTCCCAGCCCCCTGACATTGGAGTGATTTTTATATAAACTGTTATCTTAGTGACTTGCTACATGTCATAGTAATCATGTATTCAGAATAATCAAATAAGTTATTCTCATAACCATAAAATCCAGTGAAAATCACTGTATCTAGATAATAGAAATCATATAAATTTTGTATTTATTTTGTTAATGCTTGGTAGCTAGTAGTTATTTAGCCTTTAGTTAAGCTTTTCTCCTTCAACCTCAAATCCTGGAAAAATGAATGAAAGCACAATCTTTATGTTCTGGCATTCAGAGGCTTAAAGCACAAAACCCTAAGATAGCTCCATCCTTTATGCTCGAAGAATACTCAGCATAACCAATTCAATCTTTTCTCTCCTTCTTTAAACCATTTTGAGACCTGCCTTGAGGCTCTGTTCTCTGTAGAGAACCTCTTTATGTGGATAATAACTTCCTATATGTCTCTTGGTGTATGTATAGCAATATGTTTTAGTACTGGAATTTTTGTTCTATTTTGTTTTGTTTTGGGGAAGGAAGGAAAAAGGGAAGGAAGGAAGGAAGGAAGGAAGGAAGGAAGGAAGGAAGGAAGGAAGGAAGGAAGGAAGGAAGG
>PVKC010045082.1:0-11485 GCA_004027635.1 Crocidura indochinensis | reverse complement strand
AGAAATGAGCTCATAATTTAGCAGAATATCAAAGTTAACTTTAACATCCAGAGTTCCTAATCTAACCATTTACTTTCTCAAAACTTTAAAAATGTTTTTATTTCATTCAATTTTCACTATAGATTTAACTTAAGGAATACACATAGCTTTTATTTGTTTACTAGCTTTGTGTTTGAGATCAAATTCAAGGCATTATTCATGCAGAAGCACACATTCTCACTGAGCTATATCCCTGGTCTAGATTATCACTATATAATATATTTTAAATCAGGGGTCCTCAAACTTTTTTAAACAGGGGCCCAGTTCACTGTCCCTCAGACCATTGGAGGGCCAGACTATAGTAAAAACAGAAATTACGAAAAACTTCCTATGCACACTGCATACATCTTATTTTGATGTGAAGAAACAAAACTGGAATAAATACAATAAGTGGCCCGCGGGCCGTAGTTTTAGGACCACTGCTTTAAATAATATTTAAAATCACAGCAGCTTTTGCCAAAATAATCTTCATGTAGTCTTGACCATTTCACATGTCTACTGATATAAAAGCATTTCTATACCCTATCTTCATTTGGGAATTGAACACAAATATATCTTTAAAATTTAATGATTTTTATCCTATGAATTAAAATAAAGGACACTAAATGGTGCAAGTAGAATGTTGCTGATCATTTCTTACAAATTATATTGGGGTGATGAGGTAAAGGGATTTTATTTTCTTTACAAACCTGAAATTTGGGGGAGGGGGGCACACCCGGTGACGCTCAGGGGTTACTCTTGGCCATGCGCTCAGAAATCACTCCTGGATTGGGGAACTATGTGGGACACCGGGGGATCAAACCGAGGTCCGTCCTAGGCTAGTACTGGCAAGGCAGACACCTTACCACTCTGTGTCACTGCTCCGGCCCCAAACCTGAAAATATTTTTATAATTTAGCAAAGCTGGTAGAAGTCATAAACATGTATAGGTAGGCACATGCCTCACAATCATCATCATCGAGAGAGAGAGAGAGAGAGAGAGAGAGAGAGAGAGAGAGAGATTACAGGAGGCACATGCCTCACAATCATCATCAGAGATTTTGTGTGTGTGTGTGTGTGTGTGTGTGTGTGTGTGTGTGTGTGTGCGCCCTAAACTACAACAAAGCCAGGAAATGCCCTGAGCACTGTCCCCAAAACCAAAACATTGACTGACTGATTAAATAACAAAGCTGCATAAAGAGTAATTAAAAACAGATTAAACAGAAAGACAATAATTATAATCATAGAAAATAAAACCACAAGCCCAAACACAAAGATCATTGCTAAATTGTCTACTGGTAATTCTAAAACTGTACTTAAGATATATAAGAAAACAAGACACTTATAGCCCCTACAAGGTGAAGACTCTTACCAGAAACTCACCCCTTGAAACTGCCACAGGATGACAATTGGCCCCGGGGGTATATAAAGTCCCTGTTGAAGTGCTTGGGGGCTAGGAGACTGCTACTGCTAGAGGATCGCTGGAGAAACTTTACTGGATTCCGGACTCATGCTACCTTTTGCCTCTCTCTCTCCTACTGCTCAAGCCCTAATACTAAGGATTTGAGACAGCTCCAATGTTGCGCTGGTGAAGGGGGTATTCTGTTTATGACTGAAACTCAACTACAAACATGCTTGTAATCCTGGTGCTTAAAGATTTAAAAACATCAATAAAGGGGGCTGGAGCGGTGACGCTAGAGGTAAAGCGTTTGCCTTGCAAGTGCTAGCCTAGGATGGACTGCAGTTTGATTCCCCTGTGTCCCCTATGGTGTCCCCCCCAAGCCAAAAGCAATTTCTGAACTTAATAAAGCCAGGAGTAATCCCTGAGTGTCAATGGATGTGACCCAAAAACAAAAAAGAAAGAAAAAAATTTTTAAAAAGGTGGCACTGAAGGTAAGGTGCCTGCCTTGCCTGCGCTAACCTAGGACGGACCACAGTTCGATCCCCCGGTTCCCAAATGGTCCCCCGTGCCTGCCAGGAGCGACTTCTGAGTGAATAGCCAAGAGTAAACCCTGAGCATCACCGGGTGTGGCCCAAAAACCAAAACCAAAAAAAAAAAAGTAACAACTGAGTAGAAATGGGGCTTTATTGGCAGGCTAACAAGTTTGAAGGGAGAGAGGAAACAAGTTGGAAGGTTTGTCTAGCCAGCACAAAGTGGAGAGAGCAAACTTCCAACACAGTTCTGAAATAGTTACATGAGTCAAGTGAAATATTTTTATATTGCCTTATTTTATTGTGTTTATGATTTATAAGTTTCACAGTCTATAATACTTTATGCTGCCTGGGTATATTGCTTATTTATAAATTCTTTCAGAATTCTTATGATTACAGGCTACTTTCATAATTATTAACTTTGTTTCTATATTTAAAGTAATTAAATCGATAATTATAGATGAAATAGCTATCGTAAAATATTTGTAATGGAGTGACTTTTTGAATATTAATACAAGAAAAGTAACTGTTGTTTCAGGTTACCCATGACTCAGTTCTAGGCTTTAAATTTTTTTTATGAATTTAGGATATTTATTTCTAAATGGCATGATTACCTTCTTTAAAAACACTAAATGTAGATGTGGTAGGATATATCTACAATATACAGTAATTATAAGCACATGTGGAGTACAATTAGTGCAAGCAAATTAAATTTAAAAAATAGAAACTTAGGGGGCTAGAGTGATAGCAGAATCAGGGTGTTTGTCTTGCACGCAGTCAATCTGGGGCGGACACAGGTTCAATTCCTCGAATCCCATGTGGTTCCCAAGTCCGCCAGGAGTGATTTCTGAGTGCAGGGCCAGAAGTAACCACTAAGTGTCACCAGGTGCGGTCCAAAAACCAAAACAACAAAAACAACAACAACAAACTAAAAACTTAGAAACATCTTATTGTAAAGTTTCTCACAGGGCTTGGAATACAATAGACATTTTTTAGCTTCCAGGATTATATTTTTGATTTTGTATCCTATTATGATTTCTCCCCCAAATTTTCTCTACTAATTCCTTCTTTCTTTTTTTAAATTACTTTATTTAAACACCATGGTTGCGAAGTTGTTCACAACACAGTTAAAGTTATTCATAATACAGTTGGGTTTGGTATTTTTTCACAGACACAAAGTGATTCATGATTGAATTTCAGTCATGCAATGTACACATTTCCCACCACCAATGTCCCCAGTTTCCCTCCTACCCTCCCCCCTCTGCGTACCTATGGTGCAGTCATTTTTCTTCTCTTTTTACCCTTTAACTTCCCCAAAGTGAATTTTTTTTTTTTTTGGTTTTTGGATCACACCTGGCTCCATGCTCAGAAATTGCTCCTGGCAGGCACGGGGACCATATGCGGCACTGGGATTGGAACCGATGACCTTTTGCATGAAAGACAAACGCCTTACATCCGTGCTATCTCCCGGGCCCCCCCCAAAGTGATTTTTTTTTTTTTTTTGGTTTTTGGGCCACACCCAGTGACGCTCAGGGGTTACTCCTGGCTATTCGCTCAGAAGTCGCTCCTGGCAGGCACGGGGGACCATATGGGGAACCGGGGGATCGAACCGTGGTCCGTCCTAGGTTAGCGCAGGCACCTTACCTCCAGCGCCATCGCCCGGCCCCCAAAGTGAATTTTTATGGAGAAATAGCTCTACCTGAAAAATAGCCATGACAATATAACATACATGTTTGTCTCGTGGCTACTTTCATTATTGTTACAGCTGGAGTTAAACTCATCAACTAGGAATTATTCTGTCAACGCTCTAACTATAGACATATTGGGTCGCAGAGGTAGAAAACACTCATTTAACATGGCAGAAATATTAAATTAAACCCAAACTTACCATATTTCTTCCTTTCAAAAACAATATTTGACAAACTTAAAACTTTTAACAGATACAAACTGCCATCTCCACAAGCCCTCCATCATCTACACCCTTGTTAGACTTGAATGTAAAGATTTATTAACATTTAAACTATGATTATTTCCTCACCCAAAGAACTTAATATAAGACAGACGTTTACCAAACTCTAAGGAGGCAAAACAGAGCCTCCACTTCACTAAACCTCTATCTTGATTTATAAAAAGTAGAAGACTCAACAAAAATGAATTCATCCATTCCCAGCTCCCAGTATTAGAGGATTTATATAAACACTATCAATTTCTAACAGCTTAAGATCCCTTTCCTAGGTTGGTACTTCCCCCTTTCAAAGTGCCTGCAGAAAAAGCCCAAGTTTAGATGTCTGAAAAATTTAGGGTTTGTTCTAGTCAACACTTAGTAACCAACCTACCTTATGGATCTTCCGTCTAGTCCTTTGAGATGTACATGTATTTCCCACAACCCAGAGATATTTCTCAAAGACATTAAAATCATTCCTTTAAAATCATAAGAAGAATAGAATCTCAAAATCTCTAAAAGAAGCAATCTTACCTCAGTAACTGTCAAACCTAACTGGCCTACTGATCACACTTCCAAGACCAATCCTTTACTTCTCTGTCTGTATTAAACTAAGCTAGTAATCCATCCCTACTACCTCATTCTATCTTTGTAACAAACGTTCAGTCATCTCTGTACAATTAAAGATAAATACAGGTCATGCTGGACCCTTCTTGCCTATTGTAATTAGTGTATTACTAAAATCTGTCTTTATCACTTCACTAGTGTCCAGCTTTATCTTTAACAAAGTAATAAGAAAGTTAAACATAATTTATTAAAACTTAGTTATTTTAAAAATTATCATTAAAGTATTTTTAACCCTATAGGCTTTAACTTCATAGAACCATAATTAAAAGACTCAATCAGCATGGCCCCTGACAAAAACAAGTTCAAGCCATTCATGATATAAATAATATATTTAAGGTCAGAAGTGATTAAATGGCTTACCCAAAGTGATTTAAGTGAAGAACTGGATTTAAAAAATAATAATAATAAATTCTGTAAGATTCTCTTATTCAAACAGGAAGATATTCTCTCTTCTATTTTAATTATTATGTATTATCCTTCTACAACCCCACTATATACCTACAACTATAACCCAAGAAAAACTTGTTTGATTTAATTATGTATATTTCTTTTCACTCAAAGAAGACAATCCTATACAAATACATGAAGTCGCTTAGTGAGAAGAAACTATTTTCACACCCAAGCAAAGGAAAAAAAAAAAAAAACCCATGCATAAAATGTAAAAGAAGGCCAAATTTAGATAGTCTTAAAAATCAACCAAAGAAAGAAATTAAATTAAAAACCTTTATCTGCACTTACCAGCAAAGCATTTGGAACAGAGGTTCATTGTCTTGCTGGACCTGGGGCAAAAAATAAAGAAAAAGAAAAAAAGAAAGAAGAGCTAAAACTTCGGTATAATTCTAATGAAAGCATAAAAATGTTTAAAACTTAGCAAAGACTAAGTTGTCCTGACTAGACAACTAAATTAATAAACCCTACTCAGCCCACACCCACAATAAAATAAATACAAAATTAATAAATACCAAAATAAATAAAATATAAATATCATTTATCTCTAAGTTAGCCAATGCTTTATTTTTTGTATGAGAAACTAAAAAGAAGTTCTATCAATAATCTCTAAGAGTCAGTTTAGCATTATAACATGCCCTCTATTTAAAGTCAAACTATATACTATAAAAAGTCATCAATACAAACAAAATTTTGTTGGTAAAGGGGTGACATAGTATCTTCATATAAACACATAAAAATTACATCTGTTTACATTATTTCCCTCATTCTAGTCCTATTCCAAATCCTAATCACATTATTATATAAATTATATTATTACATAAAACTCCTTCAGATGTTCCCAAATTATTTCATCTGTTAATAATAGCTACAATTCACTTGGATGGGAGCTAACATTAATTATCTTACTAATCTGTCCAATATCTCTGAAAAGTGCAATATATTATTTTGATTTGATAGATCTTTTAAAAATCACATACCAGGAAACATCGTAAGAAAGGTTAAAACTGATGATTCAATTGATGAGAAAATGTTACTCCCCCTCAAGTTGTTACTAAATTGAAGGCATTTTAGAAATCAAAGGCATACTAGTCTTAGCCACTGGACAGAAGAACAAGATGCCTGTGATCCCCTGGCAAGGGAGGCTGTATCTAACCTCAAGGAAGTATTAAACCTCAGCACTACATTTGTTCTGATATTCTCTCACACCTCAATGCAGCACAGCACTTGGCACCATACCACAGAGGACAATCAATAGTAACTTGTCTGTTTCTCCTCATCCTTCTTCCTCTCCACCACTGTAGAGCGGTCTTTCAAAAATCTCCCAAATTACTCTTACTACGTTGAGTAAGCTGGCCTAGTCACAGTTCCATTTCTCAGTTAATTCCTTCCCAATTACTGTGTCTTTGCCTACTAGTCTTACCAAATATGGAAATTTTGTCCCTCTGGAAAAGGCAATAACCTTCTGTTATCTTAATAAATTTTAAGATTTATTATTTTAATATTTATTTAAATAAGATTTTTTAAATATTTATTTAAATAATAAGATTTTTCACTGAAGCTTTTTAGTGAAGTGAAATAGTTCTAAATTAATATAAAGGTAAGTGAGGGCATGAGACATGTGTTCAAAATAGAACATGAGCTTCTCCAGATGCAAACCAAGATGAATTCCCTAATAACTATTTTCTACTATATAGGGACCCATGGCCCAATGATATATTACTATCATGGAATGATAAAATTGGTGAGAGGGGTGTGTGATTACTTATCCCCCCCCCCAAATAGAGACTATTAACAGGTGAATAGTTCTTTATAGTTCTTTATGATTCTGTTTAATATAAAGACATCATTAAGTTCTCAGCTGTTAGATATGTAACCAGAGTTAAAGGAATAAGTGATGATAATAATAAGAGAATGAATGTGGTCTGACTAATTCCTATGATCATGCCAAACTAGAACCTGCCATCAACATAGAAGCTGAGGGAAACAGAATCATCGTTCTTATCATGAGAAGGAGGTTCCCACAATAACAGATTAAGTGAGTCAGCTCCTTGGGGAAATAAAACCTTATTCATCTGAAGGAAGAAGAACAACTCCCAAGAGTCCTCCCATGTTCAATTCCAAACTAAGGAAGAATAGGAAACTAAGACTCTAACACACCTCCCCTGCAGAAAGAATGTAGGTATTTTGTTCATATGGTGCCAACAAAAGTAAGATAGCTTTGACATGGCAGGCAAGCTGTGTCCTTTGTGTCATCACTAGGTCAAAGAAATTATTATTGAGTACTCAAACAGCTACTACTTTTCAAAAACTATGCTTTAATAGGCTAAATATCCAAAAATATAGATTCCTAAGCCTTAGACTATACATTTACAAAGAAAGGTCTCTGCAGATGAATTAAGTCAAAGATTTTAAACTTATATATACTCTATTAGCCTGAATGGCACATTGTTTTGCGAGAGGCAACAGGAATTTGCATTGTAACAAAGAAAGTAATATGAAGTCAAAAGTAGAAACTAAAAAATAAGAAACTAAATAATTGTGGTCACAAACTGATAATGCTAAAATAGTCCCTGGACTAGAGCTGGAAGAGAGGTAGAAGCAGCAAGAAAAAAATTCTCTTCCAAAGTCTAATTTCCTTTTTTTTTTAAGTCTAATTTCTTAAACTGTGAATCAAGATGCCAAAACTGAATGTAGGGAGTACAAAAGAGGGTTGTGGTGATACTAAGAAGTTAATGAATATACAAGAACTGAAAAATTGGGCCAGAGAGATAGTATGCCTTTCATGCAGAAGGTCATTGGTTCGAATCCAGGTATCCCATATGGTCCCCTGAGCCTGCCAGGAGCAATTTCTGAGCGTGGAGCCAGGAGTAACCCCTGAGCACTGCCAGGTATGACCCAAAAACCAAAAAAAAAAAAAAAAAAGAACTGAAAAATTAATTCAAAATCAACAACGTAGTGAATGTGAGGTGTTTGTTAGCAATGCTAGCTAATGTTGCATTTTCAGGCGGAAAAAGGGGAGGGGGGACAGAAAACACTTAAGAATTTCTGCTCCAGAACACCTAGAAGGAAGGCGGGTTTGCCAGATTTTTATAATTTCAGTCTCCAGAGCTTTAAGAGAATACAATTCTGTTGCTTCAAGCAATCAAAATTTGTGGTTGTTATGGCAACCTCAGAACAAGAACACACTATTATGTTTCTGATCTCATCTAACTCTCCACCCTTACCCAAGCAACACCCGGACCAAATTCATTCCCTTAAATACAGTTTGTTTATTGTGGTCTTGCCACTCAACCATTAAGACCTAATCTACCCTTTTCCACCTAAATCCTCTCTCCTCCTTCCTCTCCCTCTCATTTTCCCTCCCCAGCTTTCCTTTCCCAATGCATCATTCCAAGAATGAAACCCAGGGTTCTCAAACATAAAAAAACATGTATTCTGGGGTCTGAGAGATAGCATGGAGGTAGGACATTTGCCTTCATGCAAAAGGACAGTGGTTCGAATCCTGGCATCCCATGTGGTCTCCCAAGTCTGCTAGAAGCGATTTCTGAGTGTGGAGCCAGGAGTAACTTGAGCGCTGCTGGGTGTGACCCAAAAACCAAAACCAAAACAAACAAACAAACAACAAAACATGTACTCTATCACAGCAGTTCTTTTTAGCCATTAGGTTCTGATTTTCCCTCTACTGTCAAAAGGTCTCGGAACTCAGAAATCCATTGCCTCGACTTACTAACTAGTGATCACATACAGGCCTCTGTCTTTTTATCTAGCTATGTCATACCCCAAAACTTGCACGTGTAAACTTGACCTTAAACCCCTGAATCTGACTTCAGATTATCTAGCCCCCACCCCCCAAAAAAACCTCAAAATACAGTGCACATTCAACATTTCAAACTCTCACTCTCAATAACAATGCCACATTTATCTGAGCAATTTTGCACACCTTTATAAATGGCAAAAGCACCCTCCAAATTGCTCAAGTAGAATCCCTGAAACCAACTTTGATTACTCTCTTTGTCTCTTGTACACAATAAGCAATAATAAACAGTGGCTCTATATCCAAGTATACTCTAAGACTATCTCTTTCCTTCATCTAAGATTCTACTTTGGTCACTATAACTCTAACCTTAGCTTCTTGGTAAATGACTTTTACTTGGTGATCCCAGTCCTAGTCGAAACTATTCATATGATTTTCCAAAGAGTAGGTAAAATAATCCGTACAACTAAAGTTAGAGGGTAGAGAAATAGGACAGATACCATGCTTTGCATGCACCTAACCCCAGCTTGATCTATTAGAAACTCTTAGTTTCCTAAGCATCAGCAGGTAGATAGCTCTGGGAGAACCCTGAGCAATGTTTGGGTGGTTCAGTGGGGAATGGATCATATCCAGTCAGCTTCATATCCTTGGACTCAGGGAATGAGTCCAACAGGATGGCAGTGAATCACTGGCTTCCCTAAGAACCCCACCCCCAAATAAAAACAGAGGTAGAAGAACCTCTTTTATTTCTTGCCACTTTGACTTCTCATTCCAATCATGTTAGGTTTTTGGGTGGGGTTTTTTTTCCATTTTTTTTTTCTGTTTCCTAGACTGGACTATGAAGCTCCTGAGTAAGCTATTTCTTCCCCTTTCACTCATTTTAAGATTTGTTTTTTCTTGTCTCTCCGGTTCTTGTCATTCAAGTAAGCTTTTATAAAACTTACTTATTAGGCTTTATCTAAGAACAATTTAATTTAAACCTTCTTGCTATTTCTGTTTCTTCACTACACAATCATTCCTTGATATTTCACTTTGGACTTCTTAATTATATTTCATCACAAGCAAGAGTCCTAAAAGTGAAGCCTCTTTAGAAACGCCTCTGGTATTTAATAGGCACCTCGTAATTATTAGAAGAAATGAATTCTTTCCTGAAAGCATAAACTATGAAAAAAATCTAAATTCTGATGTATTTCACAAAGGTCATTCAAACATCATCTGAAAGACTGAACTTGCACTATTTCTTGTCAGCCTGTCAATTCTCAGCAGCTCTGTCTCACTGTATTACTTACAAGTGGTAGATAATGCCACCCCATGGAATTGGTCATGATTTGTTACTCCTGAAAGAACAGGGAGTAGACAATTCCAAGAAGCCAGATACTTCGAAACAAAGAGTTCAATTTTTTGGAGGATGAATAATGGCATTTTCTCGTTGTGAAAATGTCCTCTCTCTTTCTCTCTCGTTCTTCCTCCTTCCCTCCTTCTCTCCCTCCCACCCAAATCTCTCTCTTTTTCTTTCTTCCTCCTTCCCTTCCTCCCTCACTCCCACCCCCATAGACTGGGGTGGTGGAGCATGTAAACACAAACCCAAGATTACTGCTTTCCTTCTATTGTCAAAAATAAGTTATTTTATATGTTGATTAAACCTCAACTTTTAAAGGGAAATAATGCAGCACAGGGACTGGAGAGAGTACAGCATTTGCCTGGTACACAGCCAATATGGATTCAATCTTCAACATCCCATATGGTTCAGAAAGCCAGGAGTGATTCCTGAGTACAGAGCCAGGAATAATTCCTGAGTATCACTGCGTGTGAACCAAATATACAAAAGAGGAAACTAAAACCAAAATATTCACACACACTCCAAAAAAAGAACCAACAAAGCATGTAGTACATACACTGATAACAGTTAAGAGGTGTCTTTATAGATGTGAATCATCCCAAACCTTTACATGTGGCATTATGCTTTTACTTTAGAGCGTACTGGAAGGAACACCTGAGAGTATTCAGAGGCTACTATTGGCTCTGTGTTTAGGATTGTACTATGCTGTGTTGGTAACTGAACTGGGATTAGCTATATACAAGAAAATAAAAAGACAAGTCAAGGGGCTGGAGAGATAGCATGGAGGTAAGGTGGTTGCCTCCCATGCAGAAGGTCGATGGTTCAAATCCCGACATCCCATATGGTCCCCTGAGCCTGCCAGGAGTGATTTCTGAGCATAGAGCCAGGAGTAACCCCTGAGCGCTGCTGGGTGTGACGACCCCCCCCCAAAAAAAAGACAAGTCAAGAAGACAGGGAGAAAGTATAATGATTAGGGTATATATCATGTGCCAAAACTAATACCTACCCAGAACACATGGCTTTATTACATATATTAGAGGTACAGTGGGGCAGTGCCAGAATGACCCTGGTGGTCTCCAGCAAAAGAAACCAATAGTGCCAGCTCATAAATATATCACCTCTTCCAAGTCTTTATTTTATTATTATTTGGGGGGGGGGTCACATTTGGCAGCACTTAGGGGTTACTACTGTTCTGCACTCAGAAGTTGCTCCTGGCAGGCACGGGGAACCATATGGGATGAATGGGACACCGGGATTTGAACCAGGATCTGCCCCATGTTGCCACGGGGCAAGGCAAAGGCAAACACCTTACAATGTGCTATGCTGTCGTTTCAGTCCCCTCTTTCAAGTCTTATGATTCCCACATTTTAGTAGGTTAAACAAGGATCATACTCTGTTAAAAGAAAAGGAAAAAGAAACACACA
>PVKC010045081.1:0-11475 GCA_004027635.1 Crocidura indochinensis | reverse complement strand
AAAAAAAAAAAAAAAAAAAAAAGGCAATTTGACTTCATCATAGTTACACTGTTGTAAAAAGAACACAGTGTTAGGAAAAGTGAGCATTATTATTGACCCTATTGATACTTTCTGGAAAATAATATGGTATTGAGGGTACAGGTATTGGTAAGTTATTTTAGAAAAATATTTTTATAAAACATCTTTAGTACAGTATAGCAAATACAGAAGTGTTGTAATTGAATTTGCTGAAAAGTAGTAATTGATAACATTGTTTCTATTTATTATTGCCAAAATTAAAGGTTTTTTTTTTTTTTTTGGTAACGGGGACATCTAACAGTGTTCATGGCTGGTGTTTGGAGGATTGTATATGATGTGGGGGATAAAACTGGGGTTATCTGCATGCAAGACCCCTGGACCCCCAAGGCTGAAGTGTTCCCATTTTCAAGCTTCTCACATGAAACAATGATTTAATAATGTGAGTCACCAAGCTCCCCATATCTCCTACCTAGGAGTGTTTCCATGTCAAGAAGCTGAGAGTCAAGTCTTGCAAAACCCATGTTGTTGAAAAGACCTACTTCATCGTGTTTGCAGAACTTCACCAGATGTCTCTGTGTGAGAGTAAGAGCCTTTGAGTGTGGGGAATACTTACGTCTTTAAAGGGTCTAAAGAGGTCAACAGGTCCCTCTGTTCCCAGGACCCTAACCTCCAGAGCACCTGGACCTGTAGAGCGAGAAGGAAGAGACCGGAAAGAACGTTTCCCACCAGTGGGCTGGCTCTCCCCACAGGACCTCAGGTAGAGAAGCTACTGCCCAGCACAGAGACCTCCCAGGGTGTGCCCCGAGGGTGGGAGGGGCAGGGAACAGCCAGTTCCCTTGGGCAGCACAGGGGCAGGAAGTTTACTGGCCCCAAAGGGAAATCAAGATTCCTACTCTGGGCCTCAGGACACCTCAACAGTGATCTCTGACTCATGAGAACCAGTCGTCACTTGTCTGCTACCTGCTGTGAAAGGGCAACTGGTGTTTGCTGAGAAAGGAAAGGAAAGGGGATAAAGAAAGGAAGAGGAAACTGCAGGGGAAAAAGCAGGAGACCCTCCTAGAAGAGAGAGCAAGACTTCACTGTTCACTGACAGTGACCCAAGAGGAACGTTAAGGGCTCTGATTTTTCCTAGGCCAACCTGATATCAAGCATGCAATCTGAGCTCTGAGAATTTCAGTATGTACTTTCTTATTGTTTATCCCGCATTTAAAGTGAAATGGCCGTGCTCACTTAGGCAGCACATATACTAAAATTGGAACGATACAGAGAAGATTAGCATGGCCCCTGCACAAGGATGACATGAAAATTCGTGAAGCGTTCCATATTTAAAAAAAAAAAAAGAAAGAAAGAAAGAAAAATAAAGTGAAATGGCCAAAGAGAGAACTTAAAGGGCTAAAGTGTATGCTTTGCGTGCAGAAATGCTGGGTTTGACCCCTGGTCAAACATGATCCCCCAAGCATCACTAGGAGTGAAACCCCACCACCACCATCACCAATATGAAGCCCCAAACTGGGAGTAGCTTCTAAGCACTGCCACATGTGACCCAGAAGTAAAACCAAAATGATGTTACATGGGTAAAGTCAAATGTGTTTTACAAATAACCATTATATATGTATTTCATTTAAAAATATGCCTCTGGATATAGCCTAAAAACTAACAAACAACAATAATATTTCAATGAGGGAGTGGACAGCTAGTATAGCAGATAGGACACTTGCTTTGCATGAGGCCAATCTGCTTTCAATCCCTGGAGTCCGATGTGGTCCCAAGCCTGCTGTAATGATTCCTGAGTGCAGAGCTAGGAGCACCACTGAGAGTACTCCAAAGTCCCCTGAAAAAAATTAGTTCAATGAAATGTTCCAGAAGAAATAAAATGCTGATACATTTATGAAGTTTGGGTATTTTTTGTTTGTTTTGGGGCCACACCTGGCAGCGCTCAAGTATTACTCCTGCTCTGCACTCAGAAATCACTCCTGTCAGGCTTGTGGGATCTCATGGGATTTTGGGGATCGAACTCAAGGTAGCTGAATGCAAGACAAATGCCTTATCTGCTGTATTATCACTCTGACCTGAAGTTTTGGTATTTTTAATTTTTTTTCTAAGAATTTTTTTAAATGGTAGTCGTTGCCTATTATTAAGAATAAAAGAAAGGATCTCTTACTTTAAAAAGCTAAGTTGTTTGATCACTAAGTTAATATGCCACCTAATGAACAAATACTGAATCATATCTTCTACTTAAGGTTAAATCTATGTAGATACAGCACCAAGAAGGAACTAGGAAATCCATTAGGTATCCTATTTTTTACTTTTATTTAAAAACTCTCAATAATCTCATTTTGCAAGGCAAAGGTGGCAGGCATGAGTGATACAGCTGTATTTGGGGGCCCATGTTAGGAATTCAGTAGAGTTGCCCCACCCAATTCTACCACATGATTCTGTATAAGACTTAAACAATAATTTTTTTGCAGCAGTCCCATCCTCCTCCTCCTACTACTACTACTTCCTTATAGAGAGGGTATTTTCTGGGAACTGCCAAGGAACTAAGAACTTGCTGCTCGTTTGAATGTGGTTAGAAGCTGTTGAGGATGTTATGTATACACAGTTGATTTCTGGGGTATATGTTGTTTAGAAAATCAGTTTAAGTTCCTAAGCTTTATATATCCATTTCTCCAAGTTGATTATGAATAAAAATGCCACGTCTAACATCCTTCCTCAACCTGATTTAGAATGTTAAGCAGTGCATGATTACTTAATTCTCAAAGAAATAAATATACAAAGAGAATGTGCTGGGCTGGAGTGATAGCACAGCGAGTAAGGCAGTCGACTCGGTTCAATCCCCAGCATTCCATATGATCCCCCAAGCCTGCCAGAAGTATAGATTTCTCAGATTTCTGAGTATAGAGTCAGGAGTAACCCCTGAGCATCGCTGTGTGTGGCCCAGAAACCAAAAGGAAAATGTGCTTAAACAGCGACTTTAGCAATAGCACAGCATAGGGTGTTTGCCTTGCATGTACCCAACCTAGGTTCTACCCCAACATCTCATATGGTCCCCTAAGCCTGCCAGGAATAATTTTTAAGCAGAGTCAGGAATAGTCACTGAGTGTGAGTTCACACACACATCCAATTGCTTTGTTGAGAATTGTTCTTTATTAAGGTGATGCAAGCAATTCATTACATTAAGTTCTGAGTTGTGTGTGGGGGGGGGGAGAGTTATGCTATGACAAAATACAAAAATTTCTGCATGCCTAATTTGCATTTACAGGGTTTCTCTCGATTCCTAGTCCTATTCATTGCTTAGAAGACTTACCCAGAATTTAGAATCTAAAAACTCTTAACATCTTGCCCTAAACTTCACAAAATTTATGCAAAAGGTCATCGGTTCGAATCCCAGTGCCCCATATGGTCCCCCGTGCCTGCCAGGAGCAATTTCTGAGCATGGAGCCAGGAGTAACCCCTGGGCACTGCCGGGTGTGACCCAAAAACAAAAAACAAAATAAAAATAAAAAAAAAAAACTTCACAAAATTTAAGTCAATTCTTTAAAAGCAATATGGAGTTAGAAGCTATTGCATTTTATCAGATACTGTTTGTTTAGGGAGTCACACCCAGCTGAGCTCCAGGCTTATTCCTGGTTCTAAATTTAAGAAACATCCTGGTGGGCTCAGGGGACCAGATAGGATATCAGGGATTGAACCTTGGTCGACCACATGAGAGGCAAGTGCCCCACCTGCTGTACAAATACTCTGACTCTTAAATACTTTAGACAGATACTTTATAGTTACTTTTATGACTAGATACTTTACAAACAGTTCTTTGCAGTTTCATTTGGTGATGATTCTTCTACAGTGAGAGGCAATGCAAAACTATTATTATTTTTTCTTTTTTTATTTTCTTTTGGGGGGGGGGGGTTTGGGCAACACCCAGTGACGCTCAGGGATTACTCCTGGCTATGTGCTCAGAAATCGCTCCTGGCTTGGGGGACCATGTGGGACATATATGCAGTCCATCCAAGGCTAGCACTGGCAAGACAGATGCCTTGCCTTACCCCTTGCACCACAGCTCCAATAATGCAAATAACTATTAATCACTATTAATAATGCAAAACTATTATTAACCCAGAAAAGAATTTCCTTGGAGAGCTTGATTTAAAATTTATTTTCTCTCCTCATAATTGCAAACAACTTTCTTTTCTTATACTACACACACGCAACACATGCAACAATAAAAAAATTTTAAATGTTAAGTTTCTCCTACATATCCAAAACTATGCCAGGCAATATGGATAATGATTAATTACTGGGGCCGGAGCAATAGCACAGCAGGTAGGGCTTTTGTGTTGCACGAGCTGACCTGGGTTCAGTCCCATATGGTTGCCCAAGCCTGCCAGGAGCAATTTCTGAGCATAGAGCCAGGAGTAACCTCTTAGTGCCAAAGATACATTGATTCAACAGTTTGTGTGTGTGTATTGTGTGTGAATGTGTGTGTGTGTGTGTGTGTGTGTATGTGTGTAGGGGGCAGGGGGCATTCATAACCTGATGGCACTCAGGAATTACTCCTGGTTCTGCACTAAAGAATTACTCCAGGTGGTGTTCTTTGGACATATGGGATGCTGAAGATCAAACCAGGTCAGCTAGGTGCAAAGAAAATGTTCCTTTGGGGACCGGAGAGATAGAACAGCTGGTAGGGTGTTTGCCTTGCAAGTGGCCAACCCCCACCCCCTGGGTTGGGGGAGAACGGTGAAGAGGAGGAAGAGGAGGAGGAGGAAGAGGAGGAGGAGGAGGAAGAGCAGGAAGAGGAGGAAAAGAAGACACCTTCTCCTCTATGCTATTGCTCCATCCCCTCAACAGTTTCTGATTGCAGTGAATACACGATTCTTTCTATAAGCAACACAAATAAAGCATAGATAAAACAGAAAGATAATGGGGCAATAAAGTAATTGCAGGACTAAATAAGAACTGACAAGAATTAGCCATTGAGGAAAGTTGAAAAGAATGATCTGTTTCAGTGATGTGTATTTCATTATGAGCACTGCAGGACAAAGTTGAAATGAAAGGTCACAAAGAGATTGTCTTGCTTTTCATGCCCTGGCACAAATAAGAATAAAGGCAGAACCTTGGGGAAAAGCCTGGATAGGAAAAGAACTCTTTGTCAGTTGTGCAAAAAGCATAGATAAGCATTTATAGAGCATAAGTGTCTTCAGGGGGGTACTAAGTGTAGTTTCAAAACTGTATTAGGAGAATTTGAAACAAACCTTTATTTTACTTTCCATTGAGCCCCGGTCATTGGAGCTGTTAGGGTAATTTTGGCATGTGAATAAAATTCAATATTCCGGGGGCCGGGCGGTGGCGCTGGAGATAAGGTGCCTGCGCTAACCTATGACGGACCGCGGTTCGATCTCCCGGTTCCCCATATGGTCCCCCGTGCCTGCCAAGAGCGACTTCTGAACGAATAGCCAGGAGTAACCCCTGAGCGTCACCCGGTGTGGCCCAAAAACCAAAAAAAAAAAAAAAAAAAATTCAATATTCCAACTTCAAAAAAAAACTGACAAGAAAAGGCTGATGAGAGAACAGTAAGTACAGAATGTCTTCCTGACATGAAATAATTATGAATAGTATAATTATTACATTAATTATCATATTAATTATCTTATTATAATAAGAATAATTTGCTTTAGATAGGTATTTTTTGGTTTTGGTTTGGGTCACACTCAGCAGAGGCCACAACCTTTCAGGGCTTACTCTTAGTCTGTGTTCAGGAATCACTTCTGGCAGGATCATATGGGGGACCATAAGGGATGTTGATAATGCAACCAGAGTGACAAGGCAATGGCCTCAACTTCCTTTTCTTTTTTTTTTTTTGGTTTTTTGGGCCACACCTGTTTGATGCTCAGGGGTTACTCCTGGCTAAGTGATCAGAAATTGCTCCTGGCTTGGGCGGACCATATGGGACGCCGGGGATCGAACAGCGGTCCTTCCTTGGCTAGCATTTGCAAGGCAGAGACCTTACCTCTAGCGCCTCCTTACCGGCCCTGGCCTCAACTTTCTAAATGCTCTCTCCTGTCCTGGGGAGAGTTCTTGAACAGACCTGAATGAAGTGAAAGAGCTAGCCAGGAAACTTATTAGTAGAAGAAACAGTCAAGAAAAAAGGCCCAGACAGCAAAACATTCTGTAGGAGGAAGGGCAAGGAAGTAGGTGTGGTGTGGTGGGGACTATGAGCAAGTGCATAGGGGAAAAGGACATACAGGGTCCATGGGCCATAGTGAGGCATGAGTGTTATGCTAAGTAGGATGGGAAACAGATGAGGGCTGAGAGCAGGAAAGTGATATTAAGTTGATGGATGTTTTAAAGAATATTACAAAAGAAATATAAAAGGAAAAGTATGTGCCAGCTAGACTGTTAGGAAGCTATTTTGATAGCTTGTCAAGAGATAACAGTAGCTGGAACAAGTGTGGAAAGAGGGAGATTATTAGAAGTCAAATTAAGGATATCTACAATGAAGCACTGTTTAGTGAAAAATTTAATATAGACTGTTTATAGGTATAGAAGAGAATTATTGTTTTGCTTTATGAATTTTTAATTTTTGGGGGGTGGTTGTGGGGTTTCTTTGTTGTTTGCTTTCGTTTGGTTGTTTTTGTTTGTTTGTTTTTGTTTTTGGCCACACCGGGTGATGCTTATTGGTTACTCCTGGCTATATGCTCAGAAATCCTGGCTTGGGGGACCATATAGGACTCCGGGGGATCGAACTGTGGTCCGTCCTAGGCTAGCATGGGCAAGGCAGACGCCTTACCCCTTGTGCTACTGCTTCGGCCCCTGTTGTTTGTTTTTGGAGCCCACACCCAGCAGCATTCAGGAGTTACTCCTAGTTCTGTACTCAGAAATTACTCATGGCAGGCTCAGTGGATCATTTGGGATGCTGGGGATCAAATCCAGGACAGCAGTGTACAAGGCAAATGTCCTATCCACCTATCTGTTGTGCTATCACTCTGGCCCTAGACTATGTTATGTTTTGTTTTGGTTTGGTTTTTAGACCCCACCCAACTGTGCTCAGGGGTAACTTGTGGCTCTGCACTCAAAGAATCACTACTGGCTGGCCTGGTAAGGGATCATATAGGATGCTGAGGTTCAAACCCAGGTCAAGAGCATGCAAGGTAAATGTCCTGCCTGCTGTGCCATATCTCTGGCCCAGTGGAGGTTTTATTTTTTTTAGCACAGCACACACACACACACACACACACACACACACACACACACACACACACACGTCTATAGAACAGTGAATACATAGGTTGAGTAGGTTGAATACATGCTTCACACAGATGAGGCCCAGGTTTGATCCCAGTCACTGCAAGGCCCCTTGAGCACATGGTTGGGAGGAGCATCCCACCCCCAACTATAAAGGTGTGTATGACACCCCCTCCAAACAGAAACAGAGCTATAGAAATTGTGACTTTTTCTGTCACTTAAACACTGCCAGGCCCATCATACTTCGCACTGCCAGGTCCATCTTCACAACCTTGTAAAGTGATAATTCATTAGTTCAGTCTTCTGATGAGAAAACAAGTCTTAGAAAAGCAGTAGCAAGAAACTGAGTCTTAGAAAAGCAATAGCTTGCTTCACATAAATAGATACCAAGCCAAGCATGGAGAGCTGTGTAACTTCACTAGATACAACTATTAATTTTTCTCTGCAGGGCTACATTGTGTTTCTCTTCATGGAACCATGGTAATATATAATCTCCATGTGAGTTACAGTATTATAGAAATGCAAGCATCTATTCCTCCACAACCCATATTCTTTTTTTTTTTTTTCAACAACCCATATTCTTGATATACTGAAATGCCAATTCTATCAAGAGGCCTGCCATGGACTAGGGAAGTGGCTCAAATAACTGTAACATACATTAGAACCCAGGGCTTAATCCCTGGCACACACGGTCTCCTGGCACCTCTGAGAGCATCCCCTGAACATAGTCCAGTGTGGCCCAACTAAAAAAATGAAACAAAGGAGAAATTAATAAGTGGAAATGGAACAGGAGCAATAGTATAGTGGAAAGGGCATTTGCCTTGCATATGGCTGACCAGGGTTCAAAATCAGCACCCTGTGTGGTTCTCCCAAGCCCTGCCAGGAATAATCCCTGAGCACAAGCCAGGTATGATCCAAAAACAGAAAAAAATTATATTCACAATACAGAAGTTTAGAAACTGGAGCTATAGTAAGGTAGATCACTTGCCTTGCTCTCGGTCAACTCAGGTCCAATCTCCCACATCCCATAGTCTTTCATGCCCACTAAGAATTATTTCTGAGTGCAGAGCAGTAACCTCTGAGCATTGGTGGGTGTACCTTAAAAATAAGCCAAAAGGAGCTTAGAAACCAAATTCAGGATCCAGAATAATAAAAACAATTGGGATAGACTAATTTGCATCTGATTTACTGAAGAAAAACTAGAAGCATTGGTAGCATTAGAATATGGGGGACGGGGCTGGAGAGATAGCATGGAGGTAAGGCATTTGCCTTTCATGCAGAAGGTCATAGGTTCAAATCCCGGCATCCCATATGGTCCCCGGTGCCTGCCAGGAGCAATTTCTGAGCATGGAGCCAGGAGTAACCCCTGAGCACTGCCAGGTGTGACCCATAAGCAAAAAAAAAAAAAAAAAAGAATATGGGGGGAGGGGACGAGAGATAGCATGAGGTAAGACATTTGCCTTTCATGCAGAAGGTCGGTGGTTTGAATCCCGGCATCCCATATAGTCCCCTTAGCCTGCCAGGAGTGATTTCTGAGCATAGAGCCAGGAGTGACCCCTGAGCGCTGCCGGGAGTGATGCCCCCCACCCCCAAAAAAGAATATGGGTAGTTATGTAGCTGAAAAAGTTTAATGGAACA
Source organism: Crocidura indochinensis (assembly GCA_004027635.1). NCBI lineage: Eukaryota > Metazoa > Chordata > Mammalia > Eulipotyphla > Soricidae > Crocidura > Crocidura indochinensis. The sequence continues at coordinate 2,580 of PVKC010045081.1, read as the reverse complement.
CTTGCCTTTTAATGGTACACTTATGGCAGTGGACTTAAGATCTTTTGTTTTGTTTTGTTTTGTTTTGTTGTTTTTTGTTTTGGGGCCACACCCAGTGATGCTCAGGGGTTACTCCTGGCTATGCGCTCAGAAGTCGCTCCTGGCACGGGGGACCTTATGGAAAACCGGGGGATTCAACTGAGCTCCGTCCTAGGTAGCGCAGGCAAGGCAGGCACCTTACCTCCAGCGCCACCGCCCGGCCCCTGACTTAAGGATCTTTTATGAGGGATCATGTACTAAAACTTACATTTATAGCATGTCATAATCTGTGATTTTCTGCTCACAGGCCTCCTCAGTGGACTAGTAATTATCTGGGAAGTCACTGAAAAGGGAGGCAACAGTCACCACTGCAGGAAATCCATTAAAATTCAAACTCAAAAATTGGGGGCCTGGAGCAATAGCACAGCAGATAGGGTATTTGCCTTGCATACAGCCTGCCTGGGTTTGATCCCCAGCATCCCATACAGTCCTGAGCCTGCCAGGGGTGATTTCTGAATGCAGAGCTAGAAATAACCCCAGATGGGGCCCGGGAGATAGCATGGAGGTAAGGTGTTTGCCTTTCATGCAAAAAGGTCATCGGTTCGAATCCCAGTGCCCCAGATGGTCCCCCGTGTCTGCCAGGAGCAATTTCTGAGCATGGAGCCAGGAGTAACCCCTGAGCACTGCCGGGTGTGACCCAAAAACCAAAAAACAAAACAAAACAAAAAAAAACAAAAAAAGAAATAACCCCAGAACTATTCCAGGTGTGGTCTCCCAAAAAGTACATGTTCTAAAATATCTCCCTCTATGCTGTACAGACTCATCTGCCTATTATTGATGCAGGCAACTCATTTAAGGCCATCACAGGGTTTGTATGGAGCTACTCTCTGTGCCTAGTACATAAACCAATAATAGTCTGAGTGAATCATATACCTTCCAGTATCTTTAAAACAGAGGGTGAATTTTCTGGTTTGAGTTTTGCTGTGTGTTTGTGTATGTGTTTTGGTGAAATAACTAACTGTATTTAGTTCATATAAAAGACATATATACTTAGGGAATATTTAGGAAATAAGAATATGTGAAAATCACACAGTCTGAGCAAGTACACAGAAAACTGAAATAAAGCACTAGAATGGAGAGAGATTTTAACTTATTTTTATTTTATGCCTAGTTTATTCATGGTCACAAGATCTTGTTTCTTCAGCTGATTCTGTGCAGCATCCTCTTCAGGTTTGGGAACCATCTTTGTGGAGAGACTCAAGTCCACATGACTGGGAGAACTCAGATAGGAGTGAATCTGAACATGAGCTCTGTAAAGTTCTAGTGTGCACCATGGGGGCTTTGTTCACCTGGATAGGCTCAATGACCAGTGACTATCTCTCAACCCTTCCGTTTCTGCAGCGCATTAAAAACTCATCACTCAAAGCCTGAACTTTGTTCGTACAGTACAGAGGGTACTGGATTTGCCTTGCAAACAGCAACTAGCATTTAATCTCCAGGACCAAAGGAGTGATCCCAGAGCACAGAGGCTCGGGGTATGTCCCCTCTCCCACCAAAAAGCATTCTTTCTGCACAACCACCCCTGTGTCCACCCATGGGCACCATCATTATAGCGGATGACACACATCATTTTTGTGGAGGGACAACCATCAGAGTCTTTGTGGCTTTGGGACAGGTATGTTCTGTGTGGCTGGACTAGTATCCCCAGAGTTCTTAGAGTGAACAAGAACACTTTCATCTCTTGCTGATCATCATGGCATAGGGTTTTCTAGGTCAAATGAAATGGAAGAAGATGATCTTTTTTTTTTTAAACAAAATCATGAGATAGTTACAAAATTATTCATGATTAAGATTCAGTCATGGGGCCCGGGAGATAGCATGCAGGTAAGGCGTTTGCCTTTCATGCAGAAGGTCATCGGTTCGCATCACGGTGCCCCATATGGTCCCCCGTGCCTGCCAGGAGCAATTTCTGAGCATGGAGCCAGGAGTAACCCCTGAGCACTGCCGGGTGTGACCCAATAAAAAAAAAAAAAAAAGATTCAGTCACACAATGTCCAACACCCATCCTTTTACCAGTGCACATTTCCCACCATTAATGTTCCCTGTTTCCCTCCAGCCCTCCCCTTGCTTGTCACTATGGCAGACTTTTTCTTCTCTCTTTTTTTGCTCGCATCCTCTTAGACCCTGTGGTTTGCAACTCTGATACTGAGCGAGCAGATACCATGCATATCACTTTCCCTCCTTTCAGAACCCAGTTCTTGTCCAGAGTGACCATTTCCAACTCTCATTATCATTGTGATCCCTTCACGGAGAATAATCTTTTAAGGATAGCTTTGGGACCAGAGAGATAGCATGGAGATAAAAGGCGTTTGCCTTTCTTTTTTTTTGTTTGTTTGTTTGTTTGTTTGTTTTTGGTTTTTGGGCCACACCCGGCAGTGCTCAGGGGTTACTCCTGGCTGTCTGCTCAGAAATAGCTCCTGGCAGGCACGGAGGACCATATGGGACACCGGGATTCGAACCAACCACCTTAGGTCCTGGATCGGCTGCTTGCAAGTCAAACGC
>PVKC010045080.1:0-11482 GCA_004027635.1 Crocidura indochinensis | reverse complement strand
CCCCGCTCTGAGAGTTCTAACAGCCCCAGGGCCTGTATGAGCTCCTGTAAGTCTGTGTGCTTCCTGCTTCCTTCATTGTCAGAGGACTTTTGTCTAACTCCTGTCTAACTCCTCTAACAGCACTTGGTTAGCTGAATGGGGCGCCAGGTTGAGACAAGCACAACCCAAAAAGCATCTGAATATAAGGGGGGGTGGGTTTGGGCTACAATATCACTCCTTCGACCTTACTTTTCTGCTCTGTAAAATGGGTTGCTACTTCCTGTCTGCCTGCCTTCTTAAGGACGGTCCCACGGTGGCAGAAGTCAAGAACAGCGTGCCGTCCTCCGCAATCTCCCTCGCTCGCATGCCATAGAGAACTCTGCACTCTTGGAAATGCAAGTAGAACCTCCCGGGGCTCCCATGCGGGGGAAGGTTTCTCATAGGCAGGAGATAAATGGAGCTCGGACCCCAGCGTTAAGAACTTGCTGGGTGCCCTCTCCCCTAGCCCCCTAAGGCTAGAACTGGAACCCTAAAGGGAGTCGTTGTCCGCGGTGCTGAACAGGGAGGGATTCCCGGCCCGGCTGACCAGAGCACCGAAGTTCGACTTTTGTGCAAGGAGGACCTGCCTGGAGTGCTTTGCTTCTCCGAGCACCCCTGACTGGAAACAAAGCTGCAGGAGACTGTTTTGGAGATGGGGATAGGGTGTAGGGTTGTCTAAATCCCACCTCTGTGCGCAGCTGATTGCCGCCCCTGCTCCTCTCTGCTTTCCCAGCGTAGAAGGTGCATTCGGTAGTGTGACAGCGACAGGATCCGGCAGACTGCGGAGGTTCTCTCCGAGTCGGCACAGAGGGGACAGACAGACAGGTGCGGTGCTGGGAGAAGGGAAACTTGGTGCCGGGAGATCCGATGTCCCCGGGCCCTAGCGTCGTTCCCCGGAGTAGGGCGCCTCCGTGTGGTCCCGGCGGAGATGTGCTGTGAGCGGATTGGGGGTTGCAAGGTCTCCGAAGTCAACAGGCAAAATTTGCAAAGAGTTGGCAGGCAACTCCGGCCCGGTAAATGTTTGCTTTTCAGTCCCAGCTGCGGTTCCCCGCCTGAGGGATGTGGGGGGACCCACAGGGTCTTCTGTGAGGTTGAAGGCTTTAGTGGGCCCGGGGAGAGTTTATTGCGGGTCTGAGACGAGTGAAGCCGGGAAGTGGGGCTCCTGAGCGTGGGAGAGTTTGTGCACACGCAGGACCCGCACCAACGGGAACAGGGGCGCCGGGACTTAGGTGCAGGAGAGCGGATCGTTGGGAACAGCCCAGCCGCGCCTGCTTTGCTACTGGGTGCTCTGGCCACTCTCTCCTTCCTCTGCCTTCAGCCCAGATGTGGGCAGCGGCAGTGTGGGCAGTAACCATGGCAACTGTGCCCCCTTTCTCCTTGTCCGGAGCCGAATGGGTGCCGCAGGCAGAGGAATTAGGATGTTAGGAGTAAGGTCCTTACTCAAAGTGCGTGCGTGGCCCCCAGAAAGCATAAGGAGATAGCGAGGGCTGCAAGGAGTCTCCAGGAAGTTTCGGGGCGAGGCGATGTGCGTGAAGCCTTGGGGTGCGGCCAGGGCCGGGGCGGGGCTGTGGCCACTGCGCTCTGCCTGTCTCCGCAGATCATGAGCCGCTGCCCGCGCAGGTGCCCGAGCCCACTGGGCCAGGCAGCGCGATCCCTCTATCAGCTGGTGACCGGGTCGCTGTCCCCAGGTATGAGGCAGGGAGGGATGGAGGGACACGGATCCTCATGGAGCAGGCCAAGTGATGTAGGAAGGCAGAGGTGAGGGGCAGAAATGTAGCAGTAGGATCTCTGGGGAAATTAAAATGGGGAGGGGGATTCTGACCTGATCCTGAACAAAAATGGATCTGATATAGAAGGCCGGGAGGATAGGAGTCATCCCGGAGGAAAGAGGGGTTGGGGTGCCTCAAGAGGTGTAGGGGCCGCATGAAAGGCAGGTCCCGGACTGCTCAGATTAAAATGTTCCAAATTGGCATCCAGAAGAGAAAGTGGCCCTATACATGCTGGGATGAATGTAGGGCTGTATGTTGGAAAGCATGGGGTGTATATTTGAGGTCACTAGGGCTCTCTGAGGTTGCATATCCCTGGAATTTCCTGGCGCTGCCCACATGCACCTGAATTTCTATGCTTTAGCATTGGGTTAGGGGCTTCTCAGCACAATAATTGTGTTGCCTTCACAAGCTTGGGCCTTGGTATGGGATCTGGAGTGTGTTGAGGATTGTGGGTTCCCTGTCTTGGCATTGCTGTGAGTTGTATACACCTCCGGTTTCCACCAGGGCCTCCAGAACCTGCATCCCCTCTTCTCCTTTGGCTCTGGAGGCCAAAATAACCTAGCCAGGGCATTCTGGGATCTGTAGCTTTCAGGCTCTCTCCTTAAGCTCCCCTGGAGACCCTAGAGAATAAGCTAGACTGTGGTCCTTCTTTCCCCAGAAAGAGGGGAAATGGAACTCGACCGGGGCCATGTTTAGAAATCTCTTGGGGAGCATGTATCCCCCTGAGCCCCTTGCTTGGCTTGTCTCAAGTGACAGATGGCTGGAGCCAGGCTGGGCCAACTCTCAATCATAGCAGGCTTGACTTCCAGGCCCCAAAATAGCCCCAAGGCCTAGGGAGGCCATTAATCACCTAAGGCATTCATGGGGTGTGGGGGTGCTGAGGTGTCTTGGGTCTGATGTGATGAAGGAGAGGGACTGGGCTGCCTGAGGAGGGCTCTGGGGTCTTCATTGGCTATGTAACTGGGAGAGTATGTAGAGGTCCAAAATTCCTCAGGATTTTAACTATGTGAAAGAAATGAGTTGTAATAGTAATCACTGGTGAGACTTGAGGAACCTAATAGTTCCAGACAGTTTACCATACTATCTAACGTGCTTCCATGACGTTCCACTCCTTTCAGTGCAGAGCTGGGGCTACCTGAAAGCTTGGGGAGGACAGGTCTGGGTTTGGGTTTGTTTCTCCCTTTCCCTTCAGGGCCTGTGAAGGTAACTCTTAAAGGCAACTCTCACTCTGACTGACCACACTTAGGACCTGAGTCCTATAAGGTAGGTGAAAGTCTCTGGAGGTGGAGAATGGGTGTGAGAGGAGGGTCCAGGGACAGAGCAACTCTGGATGCAAGACTATGGATCTGTCCACCTGTGAACCAGTAAGTAGCAAAGAGCAAGAAGGAAGGCTGGGACTATAGGACAATGGGTAGGCGCTTGCCTTACACACAGCAAGTTTAATCCCTGGCATCCCATATGGTCCCTTTATTCCTGCCAGGAATGATCTCTAAGCACAAAGCCTGGAGTGAACCCTGAGCATAGCCACGTGGAGCCCAAAAGCCAAAAAAAAGAAATAAAAAGGAGCAGAAAAGAGCTACTTAACTACCTCTTTCGATCTGTATGTTCTATAATGGTATTCAAGGCTCCATGGAATGGTTCTAGCATAGATCCCCAACTTAATCTAAGCTACTGTCACTCAGGAGCTTCATTTTTTGTGGGGAGAGAGAGCCTGCTTGATATTGGTGCTTAGGGGACCATATAGGCCCCCACACTGGATTGGATAGGTTGATCCATTCTTATCATCTATATAATCATGGAAAATTCACTTTTCTGACCTGCAATTCCTTCACCTGCAAGATAGGTACAAAGCTTATCATTCTGACCATGTCAGCAATAAAATACACCCTACCTATAGGTTATTGAGAGGGCCTAGTTAGAATATGGGGCCCGGGAGATAGCATGGAGGTAAGGCATTTGCCCTTCATGCAAAAAGGTCATCGGTTCGAATCCCAGTGCCCCATATGGTCCCCCATGCCTGCCAGGAGCAATTTCTGAGCATGGAGCCAGGAGTAACCCCTGAGCACTGCCGGGTGTGACCCAAAAACCAAAATAAAAAAAAAAAAAAAGAATAGTTAGAATATACGTAAGTATCTGGACACAAGAGGTGTGACACTTTTGTGTCTGTGTGTGTGTGTGTTTTGTATTGGTTTTTGGTTTTTGGCTCACATCCAGCAGTGCTCAAGAGTTATTTCTGATTCTGCGCTCAAAAATCACTCCTGACAGGCTCTGGTGAGACTATACGGAATGCCGAGAATGAAACTGGTGTCTGTCCTGTTTTCATTGCGTGCAAGGCAAATGCTCTACCACTGTGCTATCTCTCTGGCCCCGAGGTTTTATTAAGAAGAACTGTTGACTTTGGGGAGGGTCACACCTGGTAATGCTCAGGAGTTTTCCTAATGGGCTTGAAGTACTATATAGAATGCTGGGGATAGAAACTGGATCTACTGCATGTAAGGCAAGCACCCTTCCCAGTATACCATTGCTCTAGCCCCTGACCTATTGACATTTTAGTCATTCTTTAATAACCAGCTCAAAATATTCCCTCTTCATGTGTTTCCTGGAAAAGCGGTGTGTGTGTTTGTGTCTGTGTTGTGTTGTGTGTGTGTGTGTGTGTGTGTGTGTGTGTGTGTGTGTGTGTGTGTTTGGGAACCACCCGGGATATAGCTCAGGGAATACTTTTAGTTCTGTGCTCAGGGATCATTCTTTTGTGTGTGTGTGTGTGTGTGTGGTTTTTGGGTCACACCCGGCAGTGCTCAGGGGTTACTCCTGGCTCCATGCTCAGAAATTGCTCCTGGCAGGCACGGGGGACCATATGGGGCACTGGGATTCGAACCGATGACCTTTTGCATGAAAGGCAAACGCCTTACCTCCATGCTATCTCCCGGGCCCCTCAGGGATCATTCTTAGTAGCACCAGGATGACTCCCAAGCTTAATGTATGCAAAGCACTTTCTAACTCCTGTTGCTTGAACTATCTCTCTAGCCCTCAGTTAGAAAGTATTTAGTGTCACTAATTTCAAGGCCTTCCTTCTTTTTCGGTCAGGGCATACTGCTGGTTCTGTTTTTTTGTGGGCCACACCCGGCAGTGTTCAGGGGTTACTCCTGGCTGTCTGCTCAGAAATAGCTCCTGGCAGGCACGGGGGACCATATGGGACACCGGGATTCGAACCAACCACCTTTGGTCCTGGATAGGCTGCTTACAAGGCAAACGCCACTGTGCTATCTCTCCGGGCCCACACTGCTGGTTCTGAACTCAGAAATTACTCCCAGTGGTACTTGGGACCATTTAAGATGCCAGGGATTGAACCTGATTTGACAGAATGCAAGTCAAATGCACTACCCACTGTACTATCACTCCAGCCCCTATACAATCTTAGAACAATTTCTACCACAGAACAGTCACATAGCAAGTACTTTGTTGTGACCCTCTTAGTGTCACACCCCACTGTACTCAGCACTTATTTTGAGTAAGTACAGGTCTCTGCACTCAGGGATCACTCCTTGCAGGGCTCAGAGGACCATATGTAATACCAAGGATCAAATCCAGGCCAGTTGCATGCAAGGCAAGGGCCCCACCTGCTGTACTATTGCTCTGTTTTTTGTTTTGTTTTGTTTTGTTTTAACTTTATTTATTTATTATTTATTTTTTGGATTTTTGGGCCACACCTGGTGATGCTTAGGGGTTGCTCCTAGCTATGTGCTCAAAAATCGCTCCTGGCTTAGGGGACTATATAGGATGCCAGGGGATCCACGTGCAAGGCAAATACCTTACCACTGCACCATCATTCCACTTTATTAATTGATTGATTGAATGTTGGTTCACACCCAGAAGTGCTCAGGAGTCACTCCTGGCTTTGCACTCAGAAATCATTCTTGGCAGACTGGAGGACCATGTGGTGCCAGGGAATCAAAACGGGTTCATCCCAGGTCGGCCACATGCAAGGCAAATGCCCTACCACTGTGCTATCTCTCCAGCCCCTGGTTTTTGAATAAATAGATAGATTAGAGATTTCTGAGTGAGCATTTCGCTTGGCTCAGTTAGAAACCAAAACCCTTTCCATAGACTTTGTTTCACAGGCACCAATTCAAAAACGTGTTCAGTTTGTATAGACTCAGGGCCTAGAATGATCATATAGTGGGTAGGGCACTTGCCTTGTACTCAGCTAACCATGGTTCTATCACCAGCACCCCATTTGATCTTCCAAGCCCTTCCAGGAGTGATCCCTGAATACAGAGTCAGGAGTAAGCCCTGAGCACTGCTGGGTATGGCCCCAAAAAACAAATAAAGAAAACCCTCAACTATCAGAGTTCAAATATACATCATCTCTTATCTGGGTGCTCTTAAGCAACTCTCTTTACTTCTTAGAACATTCATTACTTCATCTCTCTCTTTCACACATACACACATTCACCTCCCCATCCTCTTCTCTCTCTCTCTATCTATCGCGCTCTCTCTCTCTCAGCCATTTCTCGCTCTCTCTTCCCCCACCCCTCTTAGCCATTTGCAGGCATTAGTGGGCGTGTCTCCCTGCAGGACTCACATTCCATTTCTGAGCTACATTTCTTTTCCCTCTCACAATCACTTGTCCTAAAGTTAGATTACTTAGTCTCTCCTTCTCTCTGGAGAATTGGGCTAAATGGCCTTTTTCCTGCTTGAGCTAAGGATCTCATCTTCCCTCCCTTGGGTCTGAGTTTCTCTGTCAATGGCTTGGGGGCCAGAGAGATAGAATAGATAGAATGGCAGGTAGAATGCTTGCGGCCCACCTGCACTCAATCCCCAGCATTCCATGCAGTCCACCAGGAGTGATTCATAAGTGCAGAGTCAAGAGTAACTCTGAGGAGCACCAGGTGTGACCCAAAAACCAAAAAATAAAAATGAGAGAGTACTTCCTGCCTCCCTGTCTCCCTGGCAACCACAATCGATGGGGTGTCCTCCCAACAGGGAAGGTCACTGCCTTCTGTCTGCTTCAATGCCATAGTTCTGTGCATTTAGTCTTACATGCCTACACCCTAGTTAAAGCAGAGATCACATTCCCATCTGTCATCTCAATGCATGTCCTGGCGCCTCTTCATCCCCAAGTGAAATCCAATAAAACACCCTCACTGTCCAGTTCATAGGCACAAAACATAAGACACACTTTGAAGACCACTATCACCCACCTTACAGACATCATCCTCTTTATACCTAGAAGTCTGTTTTGATCCACCAGCCTCTTGTTGCCTCACTTTCCAGTCTACCCTGAGCATGCTCCTCCTTCTAGCCCTCCCTTTGCCCAAGAGGAGCCTTAGGGTGTCTGAACCAGTGCCATTTCCTTCTTTGGCCTGTCCTGGCTCCAGGCCTTCAAGCCAGAGGCTCCAAGGAGCTGCCCGCCCTAGACTGAGGTGAGGAGCAGGACACTGTGGCTGGGAGGTGTGGACTGAGGGAGACAAGAGGGAAGAGACGGGCAGGAGAGGAAGGCAGCTGGGGACTGTCCTGCTCAGGCCAGAATCCAGCCAGTCGTGAGACAAGCTGGCTGGAGTGCCTGGGTGGGCTGGGGTCATGTGCCAGGCCCACCATGAGCCTGGAGGGGCTGGAGATGGTCGCTGTGCTCGTGGTCCTCGCCCTGTTTGTGAAGGTCCTGGAGCAGTTTGGCCTCTTTGAGCCTGTCTCCTTGGAAGGTAACCAGGGTGGGAGATGTCAGGCCTAGTGCCCTGGCACTGGGCTACTCTGTCTTTGTGATGGAGTTGGGGTGGGCTAGGCCAAGTGAGAGGGGAGAAGGGAATCTGAGATGTTAGAGGTAAAGAAAGGACAGACCCAGACCGCATGTATAGGAAGTGATGAAGAGTAGAACATGGGAGGACTGGGGTACAGAAGTGTGTACATGAGGAGAGGTTCAGGCAATGGTGCTGGAGGTGCAGGCATCTGAGGTAATACAGACTCCGGGGAGTCTTCTTAGGACAGGAGTCGACAGTGTCTCTGAAGACTCCTTTGTCCTTGCTGGTGAAGTACACACAGGGGGGCCCCTGTTGTGAAAGGATAAAGTATGTGACATTGGGAGCCAGTGGTCGCCAGTGTCAGAGTGACAGGGTGTGTGGTTGGAGTGATGCCTGTGGGGTTTGTGCTGAGTCTCCTCAGTGCTAGATTATGAGTGTGGCTTTCCCAGTTTCTAAGACAATATGAGCTGCTCACCCAGGCTTGGATTGGGGGAGTTATGGGAGGGACAGGAGTAACCCTTGGGCATCATGAGGGTATAACCCTTTGACTCCCCCAAAAAGTGGAGACAGTGATGACAGTGATACTGGAGGTAGGGAAGGGGGCATGTACCATCATTCTGGAAACTTTGCATGTCTCCTTCTCCATCAAAGAAATGCACTACTCCAGTGTGGCTATTCTCCACTTTTTTTTTTTTTTTTTTTTTTTTTTGGTTTTTGAGTCATACCCAGCAAAACTCAGGGGTTACTCCTGGCTCTACACTCAGAAATCGCTCCTGGCAGGCTCGGGGGACCCTATGGGATGCCGGGATTTGAACCACTGACCTTCTGCATGCAAGGCAAATGCCTTATCTCCCTGCTATTTCTCTGGCCCCCTGTTCCACACTTCTGCCAGGGACCTAGGGACAGGCAAGAGTCATGCTGGAAGGGCAACAGAGGATGAAAAGACAGGCAAGGATTTGGGGATAAGAGGAAGGGCCACGGACAAATTCAGTAAGGGGTTCAATAAGAGTAGAATACTTGTCCACCTGGCATCATCTGTTGTGTTTATCTTATTTATTTATTTATTTTTTGTTTGGACCACACCCAGAGGTACTCAGAAGTTATTCTTGGTTCTGTACTCAGAAATTATTCCTGGAAGGCGTTCATATGGGATGCCATGGATTTGGCATAGAACATTGGTCAGCTGAATTCAAGGCAAACATTTTCTTGGTTTTTGTCTTGTTTTTGTTTGGTTTGGGAGGGGTCACACCAGTGGTGCTCAGGGACCACTCTTACTGGCCATGCTTGGGGGACCATATGAGAAGCTAGAGATTGAACCTGATTTGGCCGCATACAAGGCAAGTGTCCCACCTGTTGTATGATAGCTCCAGCCCCTCTGTTTATTGGGGTAGGTGGGAAGCATGGATTGATCCTGAATAAATTGGGGGATACTGGCTTGAGGGTGTTTTTTGTGTTTATTTTCTTTAGTTTATTTTTTTTTAATTTTTTTTTAATTTTTTTGGTTTTTGAATCACACCCGGCAGTGCTCAGGGGTTACTCCTGGCTCCATGCTCAGAAATTGCTCCTGGCAGGCACGGGGGACCATATGGGGCACCGGGATTCGAACCGATGACCTTTTGCATGAAAGGCAAACGCCTTACCTCCATGCTATCTCCCGGGCCCCTCTTTAGCTTATTTTTTGGCCACACCTCATGGTGCTCGGGGCTTACTCTTCCTGGATCTGCACTCAGGAATCACTCCTGATGGGCTTGGGACTATGTGCAATGCCAGGAATTAAATCTGGGTCTGCTTCATGAACACAAGCACCCCATCCACTACTATATTGCTCCTGGGATATGATTTTTGACCCAGGGGTAAGCTCCAACCAACCATCTGCTTTAGACTCTCTAGTGGGAAAAGGGTTCCCACCTGGGCATCCTGTGAACTGATTCAATCTCTTTCTCTGCCCATCTTCAAAAGAGCCTAGAGATTGGGTCCTGGGCGAAAAATAGGCTAGAAGAGGTGGGAGAGCCCCATTTCTCCCCACCCCCTTGACCCAGTCAAGCACACACTCTGCACTTCATCACCGAGGCCCAGGCACAGTCTGGCTTTGGGAAACCAAAGTCAGGACTAATGGGGTGCTGGGCTGGAGGCCAGGCTGCCATCCATCCTTCCTCCACCCCTCCCTAGGCCCCGTGGTTGGGGGTACAGAGGGGAAGGGATGCAAAGAGGATACTCAGAAAGAGAGGAAGCTATGACATCAAACAAGTACCTCCTGGGAGAAGTGTAAGGACCCCTCCTAAGCGGACAGAGTCTGTGGGGAAACTGAGTAACTTCCATTCAAGGGAGTCGGAGGGAGTTAGGTTTCATGAGGAGTAGACAGTATCTCTGGCCATAGAATCGGAAAGTGTGACAGGGAAACAGACAGACACACACACAGAGGAACTCCTGAGGTCACTTGGGATGCGATCAGACCTTAGGACATGTATATTCAAGTAAAGGGAAGGGAAAGATCAATGGGACATGAATCAAAACAGTCACTTTCAGGGTCTCATAGTCTCAAGGCCTACCACTTCCTCCTCAAGGAGCAAATTACCCTGGAAGGAGTGGACAAGGCACAATTTCAGAGCATTGAGTTGGGGGAAGGGGCAGCTACAGTCCTCCAGCAGGAAAAATCAAGTTGCCTTGGGTTGACAGGCTCAGGAAGAAAGGCAAGTGTACTTCAAGCAAGTGTGGTTTGTGACACAGGCACTATCTTGAGTCTTTAGATGTACCAAGGTTGCAATATGAGTATGTGTCAAGGTGACTAATGGACTAATGTGTCATAATGTTATGGGATATCGTGAATCATAGTTCTTTCTTTCTTGCGCCACACTTGACTGTACTCAGGCTTACTCCTGGCTCTGACTTAGGGATCATTCCTGCTGGGACCCAGGGGAATATATCAGGTGTTTAGTATTAACCCAGGATTGACTGAGTTCAATGCAAGCACTCTACTCGCTGTAACATCTTTCTAGTTCCAGAGTATATTTTTGGAAATGTTCTTGTTTTGAGGTCATACCTGGTTGTTCTTAGGAACTACTCCTGGTGAAGTGCTGAGGTGTGGGGGGACATGCAGTGTTGGGGGCTGCACCTGTGGTCCTGCACGCAAAGCATGCACTCCAACCCTTTGCATCATCATCTGGCCCGTGCCATTGTGTCCTGAATAGTGTCCATATGTCCTAGAATCAGCCCGTTCTTGTGTGGTTGCATCCTGCTATGTGTAAATTGATCTTTTTGTGTCAGATATTCTTGGTCGCACATGTGTAATATTGTATATATTTATACATGTGGTGTCCCGGGTCAAAGTATGTACGCACATGTGAATCCTAGCTGGGGCCTATTTACTAGGCTACTAGAAACGAGTGATTGCTGGTTATGGAAATGTCACTGTATGGTATCCGTCACTGATTCTTTGTAATGTATTATGCCTGCCACCTTGTGTGTGTGAGAGAGGCAGACAGCTCTAGAATTGGGCATTACACTCAGATCTTGTCACGGGAGCCAAGGGTCCTGGATCAGCAGACACTGAGGCGAGTGCCATTTCCCCAAGCCATCTTCTGTCCGTGTTGTCCTGTTACACAAGGTGGCCAGAGTCAGCTTGGATTTTTCCAAGTCACTGAAATCTAATGGTCTCCCTTAACACAAAACCCAGTTACCCAACTCTTTGCCACTTTTTGCCCAGACAGTTTAATTTGTGACTGGTGGGACGGGTCAGGGAACGAAGGAACAGAGGGAGGTTAATGTGTGCTCCCGGGGTCTTCTCTCTTCTCAGGCCACCCTCCAGGGCCCACTAAAAAAGCGCTGAAGCAGCGGTTCCTCAAGCTGCTGCCTTGCTGCGGGCCCCAAGCCCTGCCCTCAGTCAGTGAAAGCAAGTGTCTCTCCTGTGCTTCCGGGGGCGGGGCCGAATGAGTCCGGGTGTGACCAATGAGAGCGAAGTGT
>PVKC010045079.1:0-11388 GCA_004027635.1 Crocidura indochinensis | reverse complement strand
GGTTCGAATCACGGTGCCCCATATGGTCTCCCGTGCCTGTCAGGAGCAATTTCTGAGCATGGAGCCAGGAGTAACCCCTGAGCACTGCTGGGTGTGACCCAAAAACCAAAAAAAAAAAATTAAAATAAATGGAGACTGTTCATTGAAATGTGATAGATAGACATTAGTTAGTAGTAGTGGTAGTCATGGTAAGGATACATTTTTAAAATTAATTGTGTTCATTAATCATTGTTATATTTTAGTAATTTTAATAACCTCAAGTATTTAGGAATAATGCAAAAATGCATTCCTGGAATTACACTGGTGTAAATCAATGGTACAGTTTTTGTTTTTTTTTTTAAGAGAGTGATTTTTATTAGCAAAGAGGGTCAATGGCTTTAGTGATTCTAGGGTAAAAGATTAGTTGCTTTTGTTGCCATTTATTGAATGTTTCCAATGCACCATATTATCCACTTCTCTTGAATGTTTTTCGTTTTCAATTCAATCCCAGTTAAGTGTTATCTTCTCATTACAGAAGCAACAGTCGCCATCACAATAGCAGTTGTAGGGCTAAGTGGCAAATAACTTACCAAAGCAACATTTGAGACAAATACAAAATGCTCTTTCTGCTATCTGAAATCTAAGGGAACATAATAATGGCAAACAAATAGCCAATGGCATCAGTTTCAGAGTCAGTTTAAATTATATTTATTGTTAAGGGTAAGAGTAGGAGGTTGCAGTTGAAGTATTAGAACAGCGCAAGCCTAAGATTTTTTTATTAATAACAGTGCGCAAATCACAATGTCTCAATCATTTTTCTAAGGGTTGAGTCCATCGTGTTTTAAAAGAAATTATCTACTTCTTATTCTTTTATCACAGTGGATATGTTTGTCATTATTAAAAAATAGTAGGAGAAACATCACTATCAATCTCATCTTGATCATGCTATATAGCATATATGTATAAACAAACATATATATGCAGTATATATGGTTCCTTAATGTTCTCTATGACCAGGAGTTACTTTCTTGTATTATCTAAAACACAATATTCTTTATTAAAAACTATGGAACTTTATCTAGTCATTAAAGACACCACAAAGATGGAATACTCCTGGTGGTATGTCTAGAAACCATAGGGGAATCTAACTCATATGAGCCACATACAAAAGACTCGCTATCTACTATACTATCTCTTTACTCTCTCCTAGCATTATTCTTCCCTTCTTTAAATACTTAGTGGCTGGAGTAATAGAACATCAGTAGGGAGTTTGCCTTACATGTTGTTGATCCAGGAAGGACCTTCGTTTGATGTCCGGCATCTCATATGTTCCCAAGCCAAGAGCAATTTCTGAGTGCATATCCAGGAGTAACTCTTGAGTTACTCAGCTAACTTTACAAATTCATTGTGTTCCCGGAAGTAGTGTTAGTCAGACGCAGTGTTTCTGGGGGACATTTTGCTGCAATCAGGGAATCAGGCAGTGCCAGGACTAATAGTAGGGGTTTCCTTATATCGGGTAGGAGATCCAGTATTTTGATCCATCTCCCAGACTCCAGAAATAGCTTTATTTTCCCCACCTTGACTTAACGTAAAATAAAACCTAGAAGGGGGATAAAAAGCCAGCAATGATTTCTAGGCTTAAAATCACATATAATCACTGGGGAGCTTACAACATTCCCTATGCTCAGGCAGAATTTCATGCTAATTAAATCAAACTGTCTGATGTTGAGGCCCAGGTTTTTAAAAGCTCCACAGGAATTTCCACTGTGCATCCATTATAGATTAGCTAATAGGAACAGCTTTTAAGGGAGCAATTCCACTTTTTCTATGTTCAGTCTATGTTGTTTGAATAAGACAGAAGGGCCAAACTGGAAGTTTCAATTTGTTTCTCCTCCATTCTTGTAAGTTATGCACTGCTGTATGAAGATATATTGACTAGAAATGGTAGAATTGAGTGCTGATCATGTAATTAGTTTCTTCTTGGCATTAAAGTAATTCCCTCACCATTCTGATCTTCCAGAGGACATTACAAATTCTTTAAGAAATGATTTACAAGTAATGGGCCCCAAATTTGATTATGTGGACCTAATTTGAGTCATTTTTCTCTCTAATACTTAGTGATTGTTTTTCCCTTAAGAAGTTAGTGAATGGGATGCATTTGGCAAACATCTTTGATCAAGTGTTCAATTTCATTGGCTCTGTATATAGTGGCAGACAGTAGGGCTGAGACTGCATGTTTCTTGAAATTCAGATAAATTAAGATTTTTTCTCATTCTAAGGCTTTTCTTTTAATTCAGTTTTTTAATGAGGTCAATGTATGTAGGTTAATTGAGAGACTGAGAACAGACACAATTGGATATTCTTTTCTTTCATAATTTCTAGTCTTGTTGAGGAAGCTACAATATTATGCTTATTGTAGTATAGTGATGATCATGAACACAATTGTGTACTAGCAAAAAAAATAACTATCAATAGGTTTCCAGTTCTTTCTATTCAGTTCTTTATAGTTTAGTTGTTCCTTCCTGTTTATCTAAACTATGTGTGTTTATCATTTCATAGATAGTCAAATATCTAAGTGACAATAATCTTACTATAAAATAGCAATAATAATATAACCCAATTTTATGATGATGCAATGTTATAATTTACAGAGTACTTTTTTGGGGGGAGATTTTAAGCTACTCTCAGTGATGCTCAGGGGTAGTCCCTGGCTATGCATTCAGAAATCACTCCTGAGAGGAATATATTGGACACCTGGGATTGAACCTAGGTCTGTCCTAGGTTAGCCACATACAAGTAAACACCCTACCCTGTGCTATCGCGAGGAGCCCTACAGAGTACTCTAACAGTATCAGCTAGCTAATAATCACATTGTCTATGTTTACATAAAATTATGTGATATGATTTATTATTTAATATGGCACATCATGCATTATATTTTAAATAAATAAATAATTAGCTTTATTAGTAATAAGTAAAGAGGTGCAGAGAAGTCTCAAGTTGAGATGAAATTAATTAGTCTTTTACTGTTTGTAGTTAACTTTAAAGGTTTTAAAAACATTTGAAAAAGATATTCATCCTCAAGGATATTTACATTAGATAATAAGTAAGAACTTTATAACTGTCTACTATTGCTGAAATACATTGTTATATTTTGGGGGGAAGCTTGCATTCTTATAAAATGTATTATTATTGAAATGTATTATTTTAAAGGACTATTTAATACTATTAAGAGATTCTGGCTCACAAATATTTTGTTATTCAATAAATAAATTAAAAGTCACTATAATGTCATTTCAGAGTTGTCTGTGATTAATGCTTATAAACATAATACAATGAAAGATTAAAAAAAGTATCGTGGCTTTTTTTTTTCCTTTTGGTTTTTCGGGTCACACCCATTTGATGCTCAGGAGTTACTCTTGGCTAAATACTCAGAAATTGCCACTGGCTTCGGAGGACCTTATGGGACGCTGGGGATCGAACCACGATCCTTCCTTGGCTTGTACTTGCAAGACAGACACCTTAACTCTAGCCCCACCTAGCCAGCTCCATTATCATGGCTTTTACAACAATTCCAAGAATGCTGCTAACCAGAGGGAATTAACTATCTCCAGGCAGACGCTACAGTCAATTGACTAAGTACTTTGAGTTAAGAAAATGTGCAAACATTTGTGCGGTCTAGCTTTGGGGACTCAACAATGTCAAGATCATCATTATAGTCAAGCAGATGCATAACCTTTTAAAGTCTATAAAGCAAACAGAAACTGGACTAAGAGAAAATGGCAAATAAGAAGGGTCAAAGAAAGACCCACAGGACCCAGATTATACCCTTTTAAAAGAAATAAATTAAGAAGTAAACCAAGTTAACCAAACATTATTGCCCACACTGACTTTTTTCATCATAAAAGAGAAATAACTCATTTGTTTTAAGCAAAAATTGAATTGTGTCTATAGTCATCTTAAATCAATATCAGACATTTGATATGGAAGACTGTGATAAGTTATTATTTAGGCTCTCTGACTTGAAGTTTACATGTCAATTTTTTTGTCTAAATTTATTGATTCAAATTCATATTTATTGCATTCCCACTCTATACTAGCTAAGGACAGATGTCATAGAGAAATAAATGATGCATAAAGACATAAATAATGTTTGCACCTTATACAAGGCACAGATGTTTAGAGAACAAAATAATATTTAATAAAAGATCTCAGTATAATGGCATAGACTTCAATGAAAGTTATAAGCCTCTATAAAACAGAAATGAAAAATATGTTAAACTGTATATAAATCTCATACCTAAGACATCTATGTTTAGAATGTAAATATACTAACTAGAAAATCTCAGGTAACTTTAAAAAATATTTAATGAGATTCTGATATTTGTAAGTAATTCAGTTTAGGTGGACATTTGATTGGATCCTCTGTTCAAGGTATGCCCATATTCACCATCTTCATCTACTATTAGTGGTGCCTATATGGTTTTATTAGTAAACACACTTAGTTACACATTAAGAGGTTTTTCTAAGGAAGGGGACACTTACCTATTTCTGATCAAGGTTTGAAATTCTCTGATTGTTAGATTTCTTTATTTGTGAGAGCAAAAGCTGTGGCCAATTCCAGATTCATTAGCTAAACATAACATGATTCCTGCATCTTGAGAATCACTGAGATTGGTGGGATTAATTTAGAGACATATTCATTGAGGGTCAAAAAGACACACTGGTTAATAACTAGTAGGAAGGAAATCCCAGCAGCCAATATAGCATGTTTGGAATTTATTCCTTGCCATATAACCTGCATGTGACCCTCTGTAATGTCATGCTCTCTGAGTCATGAAGACAGGGACTTGAGAGATAGGATAGAAGGTAGAACACTTTATTTGCACATGACTGACCTAGGTCCAATTTCTGACACCACATGTAATCTCTCAAGTCCATTGGATCTGATTCCTGAGCACACAGCTATTAGTAAGCCCTGAGCATAGGCGGGCATGGCCTGTTTCCACACAAATGCACACACACACACACACACACACAAATAAGAAATATAATATAGTAAAATAAAAGCACTATGATCTGTTAAAAGATAGGAAAGAAGGGAAATGTACTATAGTTTGATAATTTTATTTTTGAATAAAAGTAGATATGGGATTAACAAAGATACATAAATGATATATAATAGATAAGAGGCTAGCTGTTCTCACTTTTGCTTTTTAAATAGGGAATCCTATATCTTGGAACTAGGACATATATCATTTTAAATAATTTTTAGGATACAATCATAGTCTATATTTTCATAGACTACCTAATTTTCCCCTATTATATTTTTGACAATAGCAGGTGCAACAACTTTGCATTCACTGCAGTGACTTATTCACTGTATAATTAAAGGGTAGATGATAAAGAAAAATTAAACAAGAATAATGTAATAATCACAAAGTCACTAGAGAACATGGCATAATATTCTATTATATATAATAAAATTATGCATTCTAATGATATTATTCACTTTACCCCATGGGATTTTTTTCAGTGCTTTAGTAGATCTCTTTGTTTACAGATGCTGTTCAATTTCAAACAGATTTAGTGATAATGGTTAATATCTTTGCTCATCTCTAATATAAAGTCAAACTGTCTTCAATAAGTCTCTTGAGAGGAAATAATTGCTGACCTGCCCTGTTTAATTTTAAAGTTGTTTTGAAATATAAGTTGCTACATTAAAAAACACCATTAACAAAGAAACTATTGTATTAGCTCCTGAGCACTTACAGGTATAGACATATGATCCAAAACTTAGGAACATTATGTACATGAATACTCTTTTAAAATATCATGTGTATGTTCTCACAAATTCTATGCATATTGTTGATTATTTAACCCAAACAGAAACAGACCTAAAAGAGTATTTAGTAAATCCTTGATTTAAAAAGAAATGAGTAGCACAATCTATATTATTTTGTTTTAAGTTCACACCTGAGGGTGTTTGAGACTTTGCTTCTGCATGTTCAGATATCACACTTGGTGGGGTTCAGGAACAATAGTGGAACCAGGGATTGAACCAGGTTGGTGCTATGCAAGGCAAGGTCCTTACTTGCTGTACTATCACTGTGACTCCTTAGAAACATTTTTACAGTGTCTTTTAATCACACATTCACAATTTTTTTATCTGAAAGGCTCTTACTAAGAATAGATAGGTGATTTGTCTACTTCTGTGGGAGCTGGTTTTCCAATGGTGAGATCTGTTTTTTTTTTAGTTAAATAGCAAATTATTAAATATTACATTGAAAGGGTTTGAGAGTGCCTCTTTTAAACTATAGATGGAATCTATTGACATATATTAAGATCAGGTCATATAAATTTCTCAGTACTATAAGCTATGTGTACATTCAAATGCATTGGGAACAGTGGCATTTAGTAGATAGTGAAATCATGCTACTAATACTCTGTGTGGTCACATTAATAAAAGGAAGTAGAGGTAAACATCTGTGGAGTTAAGATTAAAGATCCTGACACTATAGAGTAGGAAAGATCTCCATGCCTGATCAATATATGAACCCTTAGTAATAGGCAGTGGAGAATAACATATCTAAAATTTGAGTCAATCTTTGCCATTTCTGCCTTTCACTTTTTGAAAACAATGAATCAAAATTTAGAAAAGTTGATGAAATCAAATGAAAAGTGAATTTCTTATTTCACATGATTTCCATAGCCAATTATTCTCAAATTTTAATGATCTTATATCTTAAGCTTCAGCTATATTTTACCCGATTTTGCTGTCTTCTAGCTTTCATAATTCCTATTGGATTCTCTCTAAGGCCTTTGTAATACCAAGCTCAATCTTAATCCATCAAGCAGGAGAATGATATTTGCACAGATGAGGTGAATTTAAAGAGGTTTTGAATGGGCAATAAAGAGAAATACTTTCTTTTCCATTTAGACTACGACAATTTTCCAGCTTCAAGTCATGTATATCACAGCCCCCAACTGTGAGGACATGAAAAGACAAGCCAAGCACAGTAGCTATACGATCAAGGCCAAGAATCCATCTAACCAAAATTTTTATGATGATATTTTTATCACTGAATGTACATTTCCATGTAGCTACATTTCTGCCTCAGAAATAATAAGCATTAAAATATGCATTTTCCTGTCCAGCCAGAATTTTCAGAAATATCTATCAGACATTCATTAAGACAAATGCTCTGCAACTTCACCAATCCTTTTAATGTCAAGTTTTCTTCTATGCAGACTGGTCTTCCAGCTCTAATTGCATTTAGCATGCACTGCCTAATGTGGAATGGGGAAGCAGCTCTTTAGAACTCTTCCTGAGTTGGTTTCTTACTACAGTTTCCCCTTAAACTCTGTTCATTAGTTTTTTTTTCTACCTCTCACATCCACAAAACACAGTTTTAAGGATGTATTTTATTTAACATTGCTGCCAACGGATGCTCCAGGGATGTCTCATATGAAGCAGGGAGGAGAGAAACTTCAGTCTCAAGAAGGAAATCTACCTCTTTCTCTCATAGGAAAAAGCATCCAAAATTTTTTGGAGTGATGAAGGTCTGCTATGAACCCTGCAGTGCACGGATATACACTTCCACTAGGCCTTCGAGGCAGTAGTCAAGCTGTGCATTGCTGAGATGTTGCTTTTGGTGTCCGAACCTGGGTAAATTCATGACAGAGTTGGAGTCGCAAGGAAAAATCCTTTGTGAGTAACTTCAGGGAGATGGCAAATTTATAGTAGGTGAGTGTAAGTACATATACAGTGCCCTAGCCAATATAATCGAGCAGGAAGTTTAAACAAAGGGAAGTAAGGGTTTTTACTGATCACACCACCAGGTCATCTTTGTGTGTGTGAAGTGTTTAGTGTCTGAGGGAAAAGCGAGTTGTGAGCTCTGCTTTTGGGAAGCCAGCTGGTGCTGTTAAAGGACTATCACCCTCATCCAGGGGTGGTCTTTCCTACAAGGCTGCATTTTGAGGCTCCTTTCAAAGGCCTGGTGAGAGTCGTCTTAATGGTCTCCTTAAGCAAGAACCTTGTCTTGCTTTATTAAGTCCAGTTATAGGACCTGAGGTCTACTGGTTCTGCGCAGCTTGGAAGATAAACCTTGCCAACTGATTTCTAGGGAAGCCATGGACTCAGGCTAGAGCACTTCTGCTATTGTGAGCAGTCTCAATTTTGACTGCCATAATTCTGCCTGTTTAAACATTCCTGTAATTCTTCAGGACCTTAATATTCTACCCCTAGTTTAGGTTCACCCAGATCACAAGATAATGAGTAAAGTCTAAGACAAATGGCCAGGTACAAAGATGCAAACCAGCCAGTTACATTTGTTTTAATATCTGTATCAATTGATAAGGAACACAAAGATCATTGTTTGATTTGGGGTCATATCTAACTGTGCTTAACTTCAGTCTTTGAACTGAGGAATCACTCACTCCTGGTGAGCTTGGGAGATCATAAGGGAAGCAAGGGATTGTAGGGGTTGGCTGCCTACAAGGCAAGCACCCTAACCAATGTACAATAGCTCTATCTCTACAAAGAACTTTTTAAAGCCTATACACTTAGTTTTCCTACTAAAACAAATAAACAAAGCACACACACACAAAAGAACCATAAAAACACTTAATATTATTCTAAGTCCCTCATCACATGGGAGTTTCTTCATTCTAATGAATGCTTTCTAATAAAGTTTTCTACCATCTAATTCTGAGTGTGAGCATTTTTACTACTCAATATTTTCATTCTTTTTTTGTGCTGTTTTTTTTTTATTTGGGGGCCAAACCCTGTGATACTCAGGAATTATTCCTGGCTATACACTCAGAAATTGCTCCTGCCTAGGGAGACCATATGGGACACCTGTGATGTAACCAGGTCCGTCCTGGATCAGCCGCGCACAAGGCAAACAGCCTACTACTGTGTTTTTACTCCATCCTAGTATTTTCATTCTTTACAATATTGAGGAACCAGAGAACTATGTACAAATACAAAAACCCACCGTCAGGGATCCAGCATTAAAGAGACTGTTCTTTGCAGGAAAGAAATTTCCTAAATCTCACCCAAATTTTGGGGTTTCTTGTCATTCCTCACAGAAAATAATTTTAGATAAAATAAAATATGACTTTACTTGGAAAATAAAAGGTGATAGGAAGATAGAGAGAAAGCTGTCTTCTCAAGAGAGCATATGGCTTTCTTTAAGGTAGAGAGAGCTAGTCCACATGCCAATGTTAAGCTTAGAAATCCACCTCTCAAGCATGGAAATGTGGGCCATATGCACAGCTATATAATAGATACATGCTATTCCGTTGCATGCTATTTCATTGTCAAGTTAATTTATACAGTTTCCCAAACTGTTCTCCTTTCAAATACTAGGGCAGTTCTGAAGTTGGAAATCTGAGAGCAGCTGATGGTTTTTTTGATATTCTTCTCATAAATGCTTAGCAGTGGAGTCCCAAAGTTACAGTCAGCTCCCCTTTTAGGGGTCTGTAGTCTCGGGGCCTGAAATTCTGCATCTCAATGGCTGAAGTTTTTTTTTTTTTTTTGTCTCAAAGGTCTTAATACCTTTAGGCTGATTCAGGTTTCAGACTCAGTTTTCCTGAACATATTTTACCAAGGCCTCTTTAAGGTTCTGCCTACAATATCATTGTGAATGTGATCTTTTGAAATTTACTTATTTTTCATTTCTTCCATTCTCACTGAAATAGCTAACATTATCACGAACATTTCTCTTTGTACCTATATCTTATTCATATAATTTTTCCTTCCACTGTGTTTTTAAAATTGAACTATTTTTCTCCCCTTTGGTCTTTTAAGGCTCATTTCAAATATAATAGCTTCAAATTTTTACCAAATTCATCGTATGAAGAAGGAGGGAGAAATCAAAGATCTAGCCGGGATCAATCATGTTCATGGCAAATACATACCTTAAACTCTGCATTTTCTCACTGGCCTGAATAATAGCATTCTTAAGAATAATTTCTTCCTTTCGGATGCATGTTAAAACAAAGCATAGCTATATGGCTTTTTTATTCTAAGTATTAGCAGTGTTGTTTTTCTTTTAGTTGATTTTTTAGAAATTAGTATTTTAGGGTCAACACCAAAAGTAATTAAGTGCTCAGTAGTAGTAGTTCCTGGCAGTGTTGTGGGTTAGATTTAACTTCTAGCACACATTTCCAGCACATTGAGATATGTCATTGACCCTGATATTGTTTTCCTTTGTGTACTTCAAGAAAATTATTTAAATTTTGATTGCCAAAACATCCATATTAAAGAGACCACTTTTAAAGATGACCTAACTACCTGGCAAATGATCAGACTTAGATTATTAGAGTACATCCCAAATTAAGCTATTTTCTTTGTTTTAGGGATCTGCTTAATTTAGATAGCTGATCATTTTTCCACTTTGTTTCTTCTTGCCACTTTAATTCTATTTCAAATATTTTAGTGAACAACAATGAATGAAACATGAAACTCTAATTCCCTATCATGGACCTCAATTTAAGAAAAATCCAGAACCTAAAAATAGATTTTTTTAAAATTTTTTGGTCACACTTGATGTCATCCAGGGGTCACACCTAGCTCTGTGCTCAGAAATCACTCTTGCAGGCTTGGGGGACGATATGGGATGCTGGAGATCAAACCGGGCTCTATTTCAGGTCAGTCATGTGCAAGGTAAACACTCTACCGCTGTGTATTGTATTGTGGCCCCAAGAACCTAGACTATATTTTGCCCATGACCACATTGAGTAATCCCGGGTATACTGTATGATTTCTTTAACTTATATATAATGATTTTTTATTTTAAATATTTCTACTGTTTAGTTTGTGAGTTTTCAATTCATGAGAAGAACCACAGAGTTAGAACAGCCATGGCAGTGGTTTTAAATATTCGAGATTTGTATACAACATTCTCTTTCAGCAGCTATCTTCATCTGAAGTAAAGTCTTCATAAATTTTGTAGTGACAGATGACAATGAAATTGGTACCTTAAGATTATAAGATGGTTTTTAATTATAGATATGTGCTTCAAAGTAAACAGGTTCTCTTCTCTTTACAGTGATGTTTTTCTCTTTCTTCCTACTTATTTTTCATCCACTTTTCTATATATATTTTTCTCTTTTTCTGGATACTGGCGAAGTGAGTGCTTGGGGAAGTCATGACTGATAAGGGCATTGTTCAGTAAGAAAAAATTATCATTTTCCATCTCTACCCAGTTTTGAACTCATGGTGCAAAAAATATAGTGAATTAGAAAATATGATGAAATAAAGTACCTTAATCTAGAGAGGGTAGTACTTTTTATTAGTTTTTATTAAATATTTTAATAGTTTTTATTTTAATAGCTTAGGGACCCTGACAAGAAAATAAATACGATTCAATATCTTATGATATTAAGTCTACCGTTACATAT
>PVKC010045078.1:0-11471 GCA_004027635.1 Crocidura indochinensis | reverse complement strand
CTTTATGAATGATCCATTTTGTGGGAGTGGTTAAAAAGGAAAGGAAAGGAAATGACCTAATAGGTTTCTTAAATTCGTGTTACCTTTCTTGTGAATCAGGTGCAGATCTCTTGTAGCAGAGGCAGGTAAGCTCTTCAGTCTCTTCACTTCCCATATATGATTTTCCCATCATATGATGGGAGCACAGTAATAGGCCTCTCTAGAGATGGTGGCCTCTGGAGTATGGAGAGACATATCATTTCAAAACACTTTTCTTCTTGTATCAGCAATTGTTTATGCTTTCTGTGGGTGTGGAGGACCATCTATTTGTCTAGGTTATACACTAACAAAAGCACCATATTTTATCATTGCACTATTGGATTAATGTCCAATCTTACATGCCTTCAAGAACTTCATCAAATATCTTACATCTTCATTTATCTTCCAATGAATTATGGTATACTACATTCATGAGAAACACTCTCTTCCTCTTTGTCTTTGGTTTCATAAGAATTTTCTTCCATATACACAAGCAGTGTCATATATTCAATAAATGTTTATTCTTTACTATCTATATAGCAGCTTAATTAGGAAGTCTTTTTTGAACCTATTAAATTAGATCTCTGATACTACTTTCATTATCATTGCAACTATAATCACCTCAATTGTAGCATTCATTATTGAAGAGTGTGATTCAGTGTTGATTTATATATACATATATGTATATATAACAATTATATTATGTAGATCTTATACAAAATATTAAGTGTTCAAAACAACATCTAAATTAAAAATAAAATTATTTACATTTTCCAAAATGCATGCATGTACATGTGGAAAAGTGCTTTAGTTCTTACCGTAGTCTTACTTTTATCATTTTATTTTACTGGGATTGAATTTGAAGGCCACGCTAGGGAGGTCTTCAGAGAAATTCCTAACATTGTGCTGGATGGAACCAGGGTGGGCCTAATATAAGACAAATGCTTTAATAACTATACATGTCTCTAATCACCCTTTAATAACTTTTGGGATAATTTTTGGGTCACACCCTGAAATACTCAAAGCTCACTTCTATTTCTTCACTTCAGGTTCATTCCTAGAGGTGCCTAGTGGACAATAAAAAGTTTTAGGATTCAAAAATGTGCAGGCTATATTCAATGAAAGTACCCTAGCTTTAGTAATTTTTCTCCAAACCCCATTGAATAATTTTAAAGTGATAGTTGAAAGTTATAGTCTCATTTTAAAAATTTTTTTCCTGCAGAAGTGGCACACTTACTAAGTGATGTGAAGTCCTGATATTACTGTCTAATACAATTCTAAGTTATTTATCACAGTTACTTCATTGCATCCAAAATAATAAATCTGGTGTCTTTCTTTGCAAATTGTAAGAAAACTGTCTGGGAAGAATTAACCAGCATTTAGACATTGTGTTGCAAATTCAAATCTATTAAATGACACTGAATGTCTCAGCATGTCATATAGTAATGCAATTATCATTGACATTAATTATTACATTCTAAATTGCCCTTTTAATCATGTCTTAAAAGGAGAAGTTATGATTACTTTCTGCTCTTTATCATTTATCTTTTCTTACTCTATTTGAAGAAGCAGTCTGGGTCCAAAGAACAGCAATAATGAAGCCATCAATGAGTATTTTTCTTAATACTATTAAATTTCATCAGAAATACCATATAAATATTGAAATTGTTGAGGATATTAGTCACTTTTTAAGGTGCTTTTTATTTTTTTAAGATCACTTTATCAATTCAAGGGCTATTATAGAACTATACTTTAATATAGAAGAATTAATTTTAATAGATACAATGAATGAATCTATCATTTTATTATAGCATATTATAAAAATAAATAGAAATAGAAACTGAATTCCTACCCAAAACCGACTACTGAGGTAATATTTTATCTATATGAATAATGTGTACATACATCATCCATAGTATATTATAATATGCAGCTAAAGTATAATAAAAGTAAATACAATCATCCTTCAATTTGGATTATCAAATAAAAAAAATATATATATATATATATTGGTTTTTATGTCATGCCCAGCAAAACTCGGGTCCTCAGAAATAGTTCCTGGCAGGCTCAGGGGACTATATAGAATGCCAGGCATTGAACACAGGTCTGTACTGTGCAAGACAAATGCCATACACACAGTGCTATTGCTATTGCCCCCAAATTTATATTTTCATCTCCATACGCCTGGAATTAAGAGATGTGAACTCTCCTTGCAAACTAAAAGTTATAACTAGATTGCTGCTTTGTCTGTGGCCCTGCCTCACCACTCCTCTATGATTCTTTTAGGAGACACCAATCTTCCATAATTCAGGTATTTCGGTGTTTGGATTGATATCACAAGGTGTTTTAGATGAGAGTGTAGGGACCATATCCTACATCCCCATATCCTCCTTTTCCAGGAGGCCTGACAGCTGTTATCACGCCCACAAACGCAGTTGCCAAGTTCACAATGCTCTAGCTAGACTCCTTCTTTCCTCAAAGAGATGTAAACCTATCTGTTAAAAGTTGTGCATACACACAGATCCCTTAGCAGAAAGCTGGCTTCTTGGGAGGAAAGTAGAAGTCAAGCAACTGAAGCCCTGGTTGCTACAATTCATCCCATAAAATCACCATTTTGTACACAGCCCTGCCTCACCACTCCTCTGTAATTCTCTTTGGAGACACCAATCTAACCACATTTCAAGTGTGCCAGTATTTGGGCTGATTTAAGGTTTTTTGCAGTGGATATAGGTAACCTTCTCTCACATCCTCCTTACAGAAAGCCTGGCATCTAAGATCTAGGTAAAAATAAATCAGTAATATCAATAATAGTGCATTTTAAAATATTTTTATTTAAGCACCTTGGTTACAAGCATGATTGTGGTTGGGTTTCAATCATATAAGATGACACCCCATCACCAGTGCAACATTCCCACCACCAATACCCCAAAAATCCCTCCTCCCGTCCCCACCCCAACCTGTACTCTAGACAGGCTTTCTATTTCCGTCATACATTCTCATTGTTAGGATAGTTCTCAAAGTAGTTATTTCTCTAACTAAATTCATCACTCTTTGTGTTGAGGTTCATGAGGTGGCTGTAACATCCAGCCCTCCTCTCTTTTGTCTCTGAAAATTCTTGAGAAATGTCTTTCATTTTTCTTAAAACCCATAGATGAGTGAGAGACCATTCTATGTCTTTCTCTCTTCTCTCTCTCTCTCTCTATCCCTCTCTATCTCTCTCTCTCTTCTTTCTGACCTATTTCACTCAGCATAATAGATTCCATGTACATCCATGTATGGGAGAATTTCATGACTCATCTCTTTCCAATGTCATCAACTTGCTTATTTAATTCCCTCATAGGTCCTCTTCCAAAAAACTTATGATTTTTGATCAGTTGTATTAGACATGCCCAAATGCATGTCTACAATGAAACTGCTGTGATATCAGTTCGATATTAGTTAGATCGTATATTGGATGGTTAAATGATACTCTTTATATTACTTTAAAAATATCTGATAAGGCATAAATTTGTACTAGTTGGCTTGCAAATTTTTTAAATATAAAATATTAATATATATTATCAAATATTCCATCTATTTAGTAAGATTGTACACTTTTATATGTGTCACAATTCACTAAAGAAATAATTGAATTATCTTAGGGAAATTAATCATTTTGTACGCAGAGATAATATTCAAAAGATTCCATTTTATGTGAAAGTATTTCAATTGAGAGATAATCAAATCTATTGCACTAGTTAAAAGATTCATTTTATTGAGAAAATTCTGGTTTAAGGAGAAATCTAATTACGAAAGGAAAAAACTGATTTCTTAAATCCTGTTTTTTAAGTATTTAGTGGTTGACTGGATATTGAGGGACAGTTTCTTGAGTCTTAAATTTCTGTGAATTGTTAAATCAGCAACTACTCCACTGAATAACACAGCTTAATAAATTTTACATTTTCTGTACCAACTATTAAAAACCCATATCAGATTCTTAATGCTAATAAAATGATAGTTTTCAAGAAAGGAATCTGTTGAATTATTAGCTAAATATTACATAATATAAACTCATAGGTTAAAAACAATAAAATGTAAAGATAACAAAGTTGAAACTTTTCAGATTTTTATTTTTTAACATTTATTTATTACTGTGATTTACAATACTAATAGTATATTTTAGGAATACAATATTGCCACACAAAACCCTCCACCTAAAGAGAATCAGTTTTTCTCCCACCACTCTTAATTATTAGGTTCCCTCTTACCCTGAAAGTGGAAGTCTCAGTCTCCCCCTTGCTGACTGCTGCTTTTGCCTCTTTTTTTTTTTTTTAGCTAACTTAGACATTAGATTTAGTTAATCTTAGGCATTTTTGCAAAGTACTGGACTTTCTCTGAGACTGGGTGGTTTACGCTTTTCTGAGACCATAAATTCTGCTCCAGATCTTTCAATTCCCATAGGAATTCAGAAATAAATGGGGAAAATACTTAGGCATGTAGTGAAATATATTACCTAAAAGGTCTTAACTAAAAAGATAATCCTCACCAGTTTAAGTGGGAATGTGAGATATTAATCTTATTGTAGCGTTACAAATAGGTTCTTTTTTAATATAATTTTTATTTTAATCACATTGGCTTACATATTGTTGACAATCATATTTTAGGTACAAATTAACATAAAATCAGGGATCTCCCATCACCAAATAGTCCTCCCTCCACCTCCATTCCCGTCCTACTTCCCATATCCTCTCCCCTACTCCCCTACCCCCACCCTCGGGGTTGCTAAAGCAAGTGGTCCCCTCTGTGCCTAGCTTACTACTTGGTGGTCTTACACCTGTTTGGTCTTGGTTACCTCCTTTTCCCTCCCTAATTGGGAGGCTGGAATAGTTAGTTCAAGTTATGTGGTTTTGTTTGAAAAAGAGAAAATTAATAACCTGGAGAGAGAGAAAATAAATAGAAGAAAAACTATATATAAATAAGAAAAATAAATAATTAAACAAAAGGAGCAAATACACCGGGAATGGGTGGAGAGGCTTTCATTTTTGGTTTGAGAAACGGAGGGGAAAATGAAGGTGACATAGAACAACCGTACATAACGAATCGTCAAAATATACTATCCCGTGAGCATTCCAAAAAAAAAAAAAAGAAAGAAAGAAAATGAAAAAATACCTTATAAAGGCCATGGTATTGAGATAGAAATGTGGCAGTACACTTAAAAAAAGAAAAGAAGAAAAGAAATAAATATAAATGGCGACATCCACTTCAATAGCCAAACCACAATGATGAAATCAACAAAAGATAGATAAGTAAATAATGATAATAAAAAAAGATTGTTTTGTGCTTATTTTTAATGTTTGTTTGTTTTCCCTCCTGCAGATGCACAGTAACTATTGAGGTCATTCCAAAAGGAATTTCCTTTGCCTAGGAGGTACAGGGTTTCTCCACCCTTGTCATATATAGTCACGGGATTAACTATAGACTCCTTTCAGGTTCATTTACTCTCCCCTTGGTGCTTTTGTATGGGAGATTTCTGCTGTATCATGGGTGATAAAATCAGTCCTCTGTATCTGGGGGTCTTGGCAACTACCCGAGCCAAGGAGCTGAACAGGTCTTATACTTATGATGGTAGTATAGGTTTCCCCTTTGTCTTTTGAGGTTTTCTTATGGTGTGGGTTCCCGGGGACCTTTTCATCTCCTAACCTGACATTCTTGAGATTGGCAAACGATTTGTGATAGGGAGGACTTGGGAAGAGTTCATGCATTGGGGAATGCTTGTAGAGCTAAGTCCGGTTTCAAGTAACTGTCCACGTTGGGAAGGGTTGGGAAGGAGGATCACGCAGCATGAGTCAGCCAGGGAAGTTGGTTGCCTTTTTGGTAGGGGGCGAGGTAATAAGACATTTCTGGGAAACTAATGGAAATTAATAAGTAACACAGAAACCCAGTAATCCTATGAAAAATCCGTAAAAGACAAGCCATACTTAACTTTGTCATACACTAAGTTATTCTCCTGCTGGGTGTTTTTTTTCATTTTCCACTTACTTTCTAAAAACCTTTTTCTTTTTTCTAACTCTGAGTCCGAGCATCTATATTTCTCAATATTTTTTTTTTCTTGGATCTACAGTGTTAGCATAGGGGTAGGGTCATCTTCCATACAGCTGACCCGTGACAGAACTGGGTCCCCTGTGCCTGCCAGAGGCGATTTCTGAGTGCAGAGCTAGGAGTAAAACCTGAGTACCGCCGGGTGTGGCCCCCCCAAAATTTTTTTTCCATTCTTCAAAATAGTGAAAAACCTGGTAATTGTGGATGAACAGATCTTCCTCCATCACTACTCCTGCATCAACTACTCTCTAGTTAAGTAAGGGACCCTTCTTAAAGAACATTATTTAAAAAATAAAAGAAAGTAAATTTTTATAGCTTTATTTCAAGAAAAAAGACAGTAAAGTTATTTAATAATTAAGTGAAATATATCTTTTCCTTCTGGTCAGGATATTGAGAATCCAAGGTCACAAAAGTCTAGTATTAAATACATTTAACAACAGCTAAAGGCAATTGTATATTGGATTAAGACAGGCAGAGAATTGTTAAAATCAGGGCATCTGTGACTGTAGCAGATTGTTAAATTTCCAAGGTTAGTGTAGGGATTCAAACTTTTATTTAGAAAGACATACCATGCCATTGCAAAATCTGAATAGAGAAATGATAGAACCATTCTCTGGAATCACTTTTCCTGCTGTATGGAATGAAAGGAGTCATTTAAAAACAATTTAAATAATTCATGCACAGAAGGCCAAATCAGAGAGACCTGTTAGGAAGATTTTTAAACACTGGAAGAAATAATTAGAGTTTAGACCTAAGCAGCAGCCAAATAGATTGTAATATCCTATTTTAAATGAACATTTATTAAAAATGAGTAAAAAAAGTGTACATAGAAAAATAGATATGTCTAAAACAAAACAAGACTCAAAAATTATTTGGCCTGTGTTTTGATATTTTTTGTTTGCTTTGGCAGATCACAGTGACATTTATTGAGATGAATACTTTCATACTAGCAAGTCTTGTTCATAGAGGATAGGTCTAGAAAATTGAATTTGGGGTACTTAGCATGTGTAATATTTAGAACACTAAGACTACATTCAAATGATTGAGAAAGATTCCCAGAATGAATTCTCCATTCCTGGAAATATTCTGAAGCCTATAACAAGATTTGGAGGAATTATCAATTAAATCTGAAAAGGTATTTGCAGAGTTAAAATGTAAATTAAAAATGTGATGACCAGAATAAATTCCTGCCACTATATACATCAAAACTGATAATTATAAATGAATATCAATACAATAAGAGATATTAAACTAAGTAAAATGGTGAGTTTTTCTTTGCATCAGTCTAGTAAACTTTATAAGCATAAAGTTATTCCATCTTACTATATTGTTTATTTGTACTAGAAGATATCAAAATTGAACTTTAACTTGCCTAAAAACTGTGAATTTCCAAAAATAATGCCACAGTATAAACAACATAAAAATAAAGATTATTTCTAACTTCTATTTATGCAAAAAAGAAGAAAAAATATATACATTAAAATACATCCAAATCCAAAATAATTGGATGACATAAGCTGCCTTCCTTTTTCATCTTTAATTCTATGAATACATCATTCATTCTCATTGTATTTTGATTATATATAAAGAAGCATGTTATATTACTCAGATTCCTAATATTAAAATTATCATCTAACAAGACTATTAATACAGAGACTGAATGTTTTGATGAGTTTGGGGAAAGTCTCTGCTTTGTTTTAACTGACTCCTAAAATGAGCCAAGACTGTGAATTAGCAAGGAAAATGCAAAGAAGTCCAAAATTAAAACAAAAAGATTGAACGTGGGATTATTAGTTCTTAGAAGAAAGAAGAGAGATTCTTTCAGAAAAATCTGCAAACTTATATGGAGAAAGTAGGTCACTCTACTAAATCAAAAGTTCTATTTCCACATATTTTCCAAACTCATGACAATACTTTTTGTTGAACTGTGTTCTGATGCAGGTGACTTGTGTGAAGTGGTAGAGAAAGGCATCAGCCTCAAGAAGGAAATCTGCAGCTTCCTCTGCCCATTTGGGGCAGTGATGATGGTAGGGTGGATATCTAAGATAGGACTGTGGGCCCTGTTCTGGCAGGGAAAGCAAAATCAATACTAGATCTTGCCCAAGTCTTTGCAGTCTATCAACTTCACTCACAACATAATAATTTAGGAGAAGAGAACTAATAAGTAAAAACAGATTTTATTTGAAGGTACTGAGAAAAGGAAGGAGAAAGGATAGGAAAGCGAGATAGTTATGCACTCAAGAGAGAGCTCGGGCTTCTCCAAAAGTGAGAGAGCACTAGAAAACAACCCAACAAGAAAGTAGCAGAGGGCTGGAGCAGTGGCGCAAGCAGTAGGGTATTTGCCTTGCATGCGCTAAACTGGGACCAAATATGGTTCAATACCCTGGCGTCCCATCTGATCCCCCAATCCAGGAGTGATTTCTGAGCACATAGCCAGGAGTAACCCTTGAGCGTCACCAGTTGTGCCCAAAAACCAAAACAAAAAGAAAACAACAACAACAAACAAACAAACTAAAAAAGAAAGTATTAGAGAATTGGAGGGTGGTGGTGAATCTAGGGGCTGATAAACAGCTGACAAGGTCTCAAAGAAAGAAAATCTAACAAAGAGAGTAAAACAATGTGTTGAAGATCTTAAGAAAAGATACAGATATGGTCATGATATAAATATTTATGCTGATAAAGGCTCCCAAATCACTAGAACCTAGAAACTGAAGCAAAATATAGTTTAGTGCAAAAACTTTTGTTCTTCAAAGCCACATCAGCTTTAATTGCAATTTAGCTTGAATAAAAATGTTTGCTGGCTTGATTATTATTTCCATAGAAGAATTTATAAGAACAGGCCTGACCTTTTGTCCAGGACTACTTGAACTCTTTGTCTCCATGAATGAACTTCTTCTTTTCCACCCACTTTCGTTGCAATCTTGATTCCTTGAGTTTCCTTAACAAAAGCATGAACTCAAGAAGGCAAAAGTGCTTGAATACCAAGCATCCATGTGGGTAATTGAGATATGCGCATTTCCTTAGTTCTTAAGTTTTTTTTAAATAGTTTTCGAAAATTTGTCCCACGTGGGGCATTCTACTGAGGCAAGAGTATTGATGCTAGAACAGTTGCCAGGGGAAAAGTGTGGGGAAAGTTGGTTCTTTGGTAATCTTTTCCTGGTCTTTGTTGCTGGTGGTGTTTTTCTCCATAGGGGTTCCAGTTTTATCTGGGTCTACTGTGACTACAGGTTTATGTTATGATATGATATGATATGATATGACCATATATGATATAATATGATATCTGATATAACATGATTTTATTATCAATGATGAAAATCCTGTCTCCAAATTCTCTTAGTTTTATTAGATCTCCAAAATTCAGTGCCTTGTTGATCACTTCCATAACTTTTGGTCTTCCTGCTTCAGTTCAAAAGTATCAAGGTAAAAAAATAAATCAAAGGTTAAATCCTCAATAGAGTAAATAAAAGTAAACAAAAATGAATTTGGATTTCTCTCAGTCATCGTTCATTTAGTTAAGTGCATTTTAATTTAAGATACTAAAGGAAATAATAGATCTGTTATTTATATGCACTACTTTTTAGAACCATCTTTCAAAGCCTGTTAATTTCTATAAGGTAAGTACAATTAATAATTTACACTACTTTTGTCTAATATTTCATGACGAAGAACTAGTCTTTAGATTTCTAAAATTTAGACTAAAATTTGAACCATAAATATCTATGAACCCAAGTTGATATCAAATGCTTTTCAAACATTTAGATTTTTAAAGATTTAGAGTGGATTTAGATTAAGATGCAATGTTTTTTCCACCAAAGACACACATATATATTATGTATGGTTAGTCATGTAATAAGTTACTTCATACAATAATATTATTATTGCACCTTATGTAATAAGGTACAAATTTGATTCTGAACAAAAAATAAATGTATAAATATAATTTATATTTATAATAATAAAATAACTAAAATTATGTATTCTTTGTATAGCATTCTATATTATATAAAATATATCATTTCCATATAAATAATTTATAATAGCATTTAAAGCAATAATAGGTAATGGACAATTTAAGAAAACCTATTTGTGTTTTTGTCCCATCTAATAATTGCCTTTCAATTTTTTTTACACTGAAGGTATTGGCAAGATATTTTCCCAATCATTTCATGTATGCTAGTTATCTAGTTTCTTCTAAAGCTAAGTTTTCTGTTATAATACTATAATCTTATCTGGGCACAACATCTGCTCTCAAAAGCGGATTTAGGATCTGAGGATAGCTCAGTGATATAGCGTATAACTTGTAGGCACAGGTCGTGAATACAATTGGTAGTATCATTCCACAGACACACTGATCCTGACAGCAGAGCTGTTGATGTCTCCTGCTACAATAAGGTCTGTGACCTCAGGACACTGCAACCAAGTCTGTATGAGCTTTACATTCAAATGTATGATCCCAGTGAGTTTCACGGCTGAGTGTATAGATATTGAATCAAATACGTGCAATCCAACAGATTCTAACAGAAACAACCCTGCTCTTAAAGTTTGATATATTTTCATGAATTTAGCTCTTAATTAATTTTTGTCATGTCTCATTAAGTTTGAAATTTAAGGTATTAAAGTAAACTAATCATTAATGACATGCGAATAAAAATAATGAACACCACCTAAATGGGAAAATATGTGATTCATTTTCTTTCTATAAAGCTATAGGGTACTGTGGGTGAAATAGCCTTTTTCTTTTATGATATTATTTAAAGTATAAGTTGTCTAATATTTTCTTTGATTCTATAATTCCAAGTATACAGCCAGCGTTAGGTGTCAGAACATCAATGTTCTACAATTAATTTGTTTTAAATTGTAAAGACATTTTCTATTGGCTGAACTTTCAGCTTGGGTTTATACTTCCACATTTTCATTTTTCAGAGTATAAAATAGTTATTATCAGATTGAACAATATTCTCATTTTCCAATTCTGAAAAGTAAAAACCGATTTTAAAAAATTACTAGAAAATACGACAGCGATTTGTCTCACTTTCTGCAATATATCTCTTCAAAAATTTATGCTTCTGTTTATCTCTGATTTACCTTGTGGAACGTACTCTTTTCCTTGAAGAAGAGCACACATTTGCAGAACAAATGTTTTAAATTTCCCATTGTATGAACACAAAAATCTCAGTCTCTTCTTTTGCAAACTTGCCACATCATTCACAGCAGAGGGTGTGTGTATTATAATTTCATAATCCATTCATCTAATGATCGTTTTTATTATCACCATTTATCTTTGGTCTCTTCTTCAAAACATTCTTATTTATTTTTAATTGTGAACAATCTGGACATTTTCTATGTCATCAAACTTCCATTTCTTTTCTTTT
>PVKC010045077.1:0-11491 GCA_004027635.1 Crocidura indochinensis | reverse complement strand
TTCCCTGATGATGAGTGAAGGTGAACATGTTTTCATGTGTTTGTTGGCCATCTTTCGATCATCTGTGGAAAAGTGTCTATTCATTTCATCTCCCCATTTTTCTATGGCTTTGTTTGGTTTTGTGGAGCTCATCTTTCTGAGTGCTTTGTATATTCTGGATATCAGCCTTTTATCTGACAAGTTGAGTGAAAAAAATTTTCCCATTCAGTTAACTGTCTTCTTGTGTTAAGTATGGTATCTTTTGCCATGCAGAAACTTTTTAGTTTGGTGTAGTCCCATTTGTTTATGTTTGATGCTCCTGTTTTTGCCATTGGCAGACTATTATCAAATACTTTTTTGATGTATAGGTCTTCGAGTGTTCTACCTATTTTTTTCTCAATAAATTTTATAGATTTGGGTCTGATTTCCAGGTCTTTAATCCATCTTGAGTTAACTTTTGTGTACCTGGGATTGTTTTCTTAATGTCCATTTCCTCCTTATTATTATTGGTGTATAAAAAGACCATTGATTTTTGTGTGTTAATTTTGTAGCCTATCTCTTTGCTATATAAATATATTGTTTCTAGAAGCATTTAGATAGAGTCATTTGGGTTTTCTATATATAATAACACGTCAGCTGCAAACAGTTGAGAGCTTGACTTCTTCCTTTCCTATCTGGATGTCCTTGATATCTTTTTCTTGCCTAATAGTTATAGCAAGTACTCCCAGTAATGAATTGGAGTGGTGAGAGAAGACAGCCTTGTCTTGTACCAGAATTTAGAGGGAAGGCTTTTAGTTTATCTCCATTGAGGATACTATTTGTCAATGGTTTGTAATAGATGGCCTTAACTATATTGAGAAAGGTTCCTTTCATTCCCATCTTGCTGAGAGTTTTTTTTTTAAATCAAGAATGAATGTTGGGGGCCCGGGAGATAGCATGGAGGTAAGGCATTTGCCTTTCATGCAGAAGGTCATCAGTTCGAATCCTGGTGCCCCATATGGTCCCCCGTGCCTGCCAGGAGCAATTTCTGAGCATGGAGCGAGGAGTAACCCCTGAGCACTGCCGGGTGTGACCCAAAAACAAAAAGCAAAACAAAAAAAAAAAGAATGAATGTTGGACCTTATCAAATGCTTTCTCTGCATCTATTGATATGATCATGTGGTTTTTATTTTTCTTTTTATTGATGTTGTGTATTATGCTGATAGAGTTATGGATGTTAAACCATCATTGCATTCCTGGGATGAAGCCTACTTGTTCATAGTGAATGACCTTCCTGATGAGGCATTGGATCCTACTTGCCAAGATTTTGTTGAAGATCTTTGCATCTGTGATCATAAGAGATATTAATCTGTAGTTTTCTTTTTTTTCACAGCATCTCTGTCTGGTTTGGGTATCAAGATGATGTTGACTTCATAAAAACTATTTGGAAGTGTTCCCTTTTTTAAAGCCTGACCAGATTTGGTAGTGAATTCATTAGTGATTTCATTATTGGATTCATTAGTGAATCCATCTGGGCCTGGGCTTTTGTTTTGGGGCAGATATTTGATTACTGTTTTAATTTCCTCAATAGTGATAGGGTGTTTAGATATCTACATCCTCCTTTTTCAACCATGGAGGATTATAAGAGTCCAAGAATTTATTCATCTCTTCCAGGCTCTCATTTCGTGGCATAGTTTCTTAAAGTCATCTCTGATTACCCTTTGAATCTCTGGAATATCTGTAGTGATTTCCCCCTTTTCTTTTCTAATACAGGTTATCAAATTTCTCTCTTTCCTTTTGAGCTTTGCCAATAGTCTACCAATCTTGTTTATTTTTTCAAAGAAACAACTGCTTTTGTTGATCTTTCAAATTGTTTTTTGGGTTTCCACTTCATTGATTTCTGGTCTTAGCTTTGTTATTTCCTTCTGTCTCCCTATTTTTGGTTCCTTTTGTTGAACATGTTCTAATTTTATAAGCTGCGTAATTAAGCTGTTCAGGTATGCCCATTATTCCTTCCTTATGTGTGCTTGCAAAGCTATAAATTTTCCTTTCAGTACCGCTTTTGCTGTGTCCCAGAGATTTTGATAGTTTGCGTCTTCATTGTCATTTGTTTCCAGGAAAATTTTGATTTCCTCTTTTTCCTTTAAGGTTGGGTTTGCATCTGTAACATTTCTGAGCTGTTGCTTATCTTATGTATCCTTCCTTCAAAACTGAATGTGAGGGGGTCGGGCAGTGGTGCTGAAGGTAAGTTGCCTGCCTTGTCGGCGCTAGCCTAGGACGGACCGTGGTTTGATCCCCCGGTTTCCCATATGGTCCCCCAAGCCAGGAGAGACTTCTGAGCATTATTCTAGGTGAAGCCTCCATTTCTTTCAGTCTTGTCACAATATCCTACCACTGTCTTCTGGCCTTGAAGGTTTCTTGTGACAAGGCTGATGTAAATCTTGGATGCTCCTTTGAATGTAATTTTCTTTTTTGATCTTACTGCTTTCAGTATTCTATCTCTATCTGTGGGATTTGTCATTGTGACTAGGATGTGTCTTGGGGTGTTTTTCTTCGGGTCTCTTTTGTCTGGTACTCTTCAGGTGTGCAGGATTTGATTGCATGCAGTCTTTAGCTCTGGGACTTTCTCTGTGATGTCTGATTGTTGATTCTTCCTGGAGATTCCTTTCTTGGGCCTCTGGGAATCTAATGATTCTTATGTTGTTTCTGTTGAGTTTATCAAAGATTTCTATTTTCATCTGTTCACATTCTTTGAGTAGTACTTTTTCCATTGTCTGATTGTTTGCCTTAAGTTTCTTTTCCAATCTCTTCTGCTGTATGGAGTTGTTCTGCATTTCATCTTCCAGTTCACTGATTCTGTCCCTGGCTGCTGTTACCCTGTTGGAGAGGCTTTCAGTTCAGTTACCATGATTTTCAGACTTGTTATTTCAATTTGGAGTTTTCAGATTTCTATTTTTGTCTTCTGTCCAGCTTGAGCTATGTTTTCTTTGATTTCTATGAGGATCCTCCATATTTCTATTCCAAACTCCTTATCTGAGAGATTAATCAGATGGTTGATATTTTTTGTGTCATCAGAGCTATCAGCTTCATTCTCTGTGCATGGTGTTTGCCTATGAGGTTTTCCTATTGTCACGCTTGTGTTGTGGGTTTGTCAACGTGTTATGGTGTTATTCATTGGCTATAATATGCGCAGCCATGCAGAGAAGCAGATCAGCCTTACTTTTGCTTCCCAGAAGGAGTCAGCTGGTTCCAAAGTCTGTGGGTGGGGCGACTCACCTCTGAAGAAGGCAGGCCCTCAGGGAAGAATGCTAAAGTGATCAAATTCTCAGGCGGTGGGAAAGCAAGAAAGGCCCTAGGTATCTACCGGGCTCCTGCAGCCCAGCACAAGTCTGATTTTATTCCTTTTTAATAGTGAATTACCATCTCTTTTACATTGACTATATATTAATCTTTTAATAGCTCATTTATTAGGGAAAATTGCATTTTGTACTATTTTAAAACCTCTTAGTACTTTTATAGGTCTATTTAGATTCTCCTCCTTACATTTTCTTAATTTTCTTTACTCTTACTAAATTTTATAGCTGTAGGATTTACATGAAGTTTACCTATTTCTTTTATTTTTGCTTTGTTTGATTTTTGGGCCATATCTGGTAATGCTCAGGAATTACTCCTGGCTTTATACTCAAGAATTTTGGTGAGCTCAGGGGACCATATAAAATGCTTGGTTTAGAACCTGGATCAGATGTGTACCTACTTGATGTACTATATCTCTCTTCTTTATTTGTGATTATTGCTATTTCATTCTAATGTTCACCTGCTGGTGTCTTCCAGAGCACTCCTAACAGTTCACTACAAAGTGGGAAAGTCTTTCAATATATTAAAGTTGGACATTTTAAATAAACAAATAAGACATGTG
Organism: Crocidura indochinensis; assembly: GCA_004027635.1. Taxonomy (NCBI): domain Eukaryota; kingdom Metazoa; phylum Chordata; class Mammalia; order Eulipotyphla; family Soricidae; genus Crocidura; species Crocidura indochinensis. The sequence goes on along the minus strand of PVKC010045077.1, from coordinate 7,617 downwards.
ATATAACTAGACAGACTTCATCATGCACCATATTCATAAGTATCTAAACTGATTAAGATAAATTTTCAGGGTGTTTTGCTGGTGTGCTTACATAAAATCAAGTAACATTTAGCAAACATTACAGTGTTTACCTTGCATCATATTCACTCTTCTTTTTTTCTGACAAAACTCTGATTATGTTTAGGAGAGGATCTGATCATGGCCTTTAAAATCCATATCTTGAAATCACAACTTTTAGTAGTGATTAAAGGGGTATTTAAAGATAGATGAGACCACTGGAGTGTGCCTTAAAGTAGTATGACTGATGTTTTTATAAGAAGAGAAATCAAGGAGGCTAGAGACAAATATAGTAAGAAGAATGCTTGCCTGACTTGTTGTTGACCTAGGTTTGAACTTTGGGATCCATTTGGTCACCTAAGCACTGCCAGCAATAATTTCTGAGCATATAGCTGGGAATAACCCTTGAGTACTTCTTGGTGTGGCTCAGAAACAAAAAAAAAAATAGGACACAGATATATAGGATAAGCATATGACAAGACAGTGACAAGACAGTCATCTATAACTCAAGGTCTTAGAAGAAACAAACCCTAATGACACCTTTATTTCAGACCTGAAGACATTAGAATTATGAAAATATAAATTTATGTATATTAAGTAGTCTGTTCTATGGTACTTAATATGTTTAATACTTGAACAAACATGAGGGGTACACACCTATTTTTCACATTATAGTCATGGGTGGTCATACCTGTAAGTTTTTAATGAATGAATATGAAAGTGGAGGTCTTTAGTAGACCATTTGTTAAAACTCTCAAAGTCAGAATTATTTCCTAAGCAACTTTTATCTTTTTCCTTTCTTACTGAAATAGAAATATTAATCTGAGAATAGATTAGGCAATATGAGACCATAAATCAAGAGTCAATAACACCAAATAGGAAAGAACACATAAAAAAGAGAAAATATGACCTCAGAAAGAGAAAATAGAACCTCAGAATTCTTTCTTCCTCTTCTTCCTCCATTTTCTCTTCCTCCACTTCTCCTCCGTTGTGTACTCCTCATTTTCCTCCTCCTGCAGGATCTCCCCATCCTTCCTTATATTTTTGTACTGGGCCTCACATATACATGCAAGGCAGGTATTCAACTACTGAGTTACATTCCAAGCCCACACAAATTTGAATTTTTGTATTAAAAAATAGTTTCAAAAAAGTACTATGCCTTCAAAGTTTAAGGAGTTACATAAGTTTTATGGTTTTAGAATGCTTGATGTGCTGCTAAGAAATATGTATTACAATCTGGGGTCTTGAGGGACAAAGTAATTGTACATGGGTTCTGTTTTGTTTTTGTTAATATTCTTTGGCTAAAAGCTCAATGTTAAGATATCAGCAAGGGGACTTACGTGAAATCTGTTTATGGGTGATCGTCCTTCCACTGTAACTTTACCTTGTCCTCTTTCTTTACATCTTTGTTCTCATATTTCAAAATAAAAAAATTTAAAAAAAGTTTCTATAGTCATCTTTCAACACTTCAAGTTTTTATTTTTTATATCTGAGTCCAATTGCTAAATGATATACTAGATGTTTAGTTTTCTTTAAGCCTCATAACAAAGAAAATTGTTCTATTATTGGGCATAGTGGAAAATACTGATTAAAAATCAAGCTGAACAAGAAATTTCTCCAGCCATCTGCTTGGCTAAATAGCTACCTACTCCTCATTTGTGAACACATTTCAAATTAATAGCTAGATTAAATAAATATAGGCTTTAAAAATGTATAAGAGGGGCCAGGGAGGTGGCGCTAAAGGTAAGGTGTCTGCCTTGCAAGAGCTAGCAAAGGAAGGTCTGAGGTTTGATCCCCCGGTGTCCCATATGACATCCCCCTAAGCCAGGGGCAATTTCTGAGCACTTAGCCAGGAGTAACCCCTGAACATCAAATGAGTGTGGCCCGAAAAACAAAAACAAAGACAAAAAATGTATAAGATAATTACAAATACATTTATTCTTTATTATTTAAGAAAAATTCCAAAGAAATAATAATTTAGCAATTAGCACATCTACATATAAAGTTTTTCTCTGTGAATCTGAAAATATATTTTAGAGTAGAATTATAACATCTATTTTCTTGTAAATTAATCATATACAGACTGACCTCATTAGTTTGTGTGGTCTGTGGATCAGCTTTATTTTTCTATAAACTGTTCCCAATTATCAAAGAGACAAAGAGATAAAGAACTTTCCATTAATGTAAATCAACTGTATCACTAAACATATTGTTTAAAGCAGATTTATTTTAAATTTTAGTGTCAGAAAATGATATTTTCTTTGTTTTTGAATCACATCTGGCAGTGCTCAGGGCCTACTCCCAGCTCAATTCTGCTGATCCTGAGAATCAAACCAGGGACAACAATGTGAAAGCAAGAACCTTAATTTGTGTATTATCTCTCCTGCTCCTAGTGGCAAGACTTCTTGACAAGAATGTATTCTGTTGCCACCCCCTTATCTCACTGCAGGTGGGCTCTGTGAGTATTCCTGATTGAGAGAGAGAGAAGAGAGAGAGAAAAGAGAGAGAGAAAAGAGAGAGGAGAGAGAGAGAGAGAGAGAGAGAGAAAGAGAGAGAGAGAGAGAGAGAGAGAAGAGAGACTCCAATAGGTACAATCACTGTGGGAGATAGAACTATCAGGATTTCCCCCAGTAACTCACTAGTCCCCGAGTCTAAATAAAATCATATTTATATTAAATCCAGACTATGATGACTTTGAGTTCCAACTATCTGAGTAAGAATTTGGCCATGTTTCTGAGATTTCCTAACAAACAGTCTGATATTTGTCCAGCGAAAACTCACTCAAGTTCTTTCTCTCTAGTCTACCAGCCAAGTCATTCAGCCTCTGCTGAAAAAGGACTGTGCTTAGGACCTGGATATGGCTTTGTGGTTGAGTGATTACAGGCACTAGTCTATGGGTTTGAGCCTCAGTATCATCCCATACAGATGAGTAAGAGTCCCACAGCCCTGCCATTGAGATCCCCAAGAACCACAGGTATGTGATTTTCAGAAAATGTGTGCAAACACACCATTAAAGAGAACTCTAAGACATCATATTAGCAGCAGCAGCAGCAGCAACAACAACAACAACAACAACAACAAATGAAAGGAATATTTGATTGTTCTTTATAAAACAAGATGAAAGGGGTTAAGAAATAGAAAAAAAGAAAAGAAATTAAAATGCTCTATCATTTAGAGTACATTTAACTTTATGTATTAGTAATACAGATGCCTAATTTTCTCATAGCAAATATGAGGGCCAGAAAATAATAGTAATTTTTATAATAGTAATACTTTTAACTAATACTAATTACTTAGTATTAATTAATTCTTACTAATTTTAATATAATTAATTAGTAGTCATTAATTATAACTAATATCAATAAAATATTAGCAGTAGTAATGCCTAATTTCCTCATAGTAAATATGGGCACCAGATAAACACAAATATGGGAACCTTAGAAGATAGTACAGAAGGTAGAACATTTGCCTTCCATGCTGCCAATGCAGATTTAATTCTGGGCACTCATGGTTGGGCCCCTGAGCACTGCCAAGAGTAATCCCTGAATGCAGAATCAGGATTAAACTCTGACTACAACCAAATATGCCCTCCAAATGCAAACCCCTGAAAAGAGAAATTTAAAGGAAAGAAGTTCCATGTTGTATATTGGACCCATGAAACTTCACCTTCCTTTATGGTGCCATCCTTAATGTGCTGGCTTTTTGTCAGTAGTGACTGGAAGAGTGCCTTCACAACTGTCGACATCCAAAGCAATAAAGGACAAACCCACACAAAAAATAAATGGGGTTCTTTTTCCTTCAGAGAAGAACCTGCTTCAGCAATAGCAGATGTCACTCCCTTCCTTCCCTCAATTCCACACCCATTAGATTTCCTGTTCCCTTTCATGGGCTAGAATGAGGTCTCACAAATTGTCCAACCATCAAGGAAGCCTGAGAAAGTCATCATTAGGCAAAAAGGAGCAGAGAAAATATAACTAGCTTAGAGAATAAGATTACATTGATTGGCTCGCTGTGCACTCATTGATCCCCCAAAAGAGATCAAGAAAGAAGGGGAGTTCTCTTGTAATACTCAGAAGTATTTGCTAGGGATCACACCTTCACAAAGTCATTAAGGTAAGCAAAGAGAACGGAGACACAGAGCAGTTCAGTCTCAGGCATCACAATTTCTCTCCTGAAAAGAAATGCTTGAATACTTGGATACTGATCCCTTGACAGTATCTCCTTAACATAATTCGCATTCTTCTATGACAAGACCCACAGCTTTCTAACAAGGTAGTGTCAAAGCCATACTTGGGAACATAATATTCTCTCAAGGGAATATTCTAAACTGTGACTTTATCTCGGTAACTTAGAACTAGACCACTATTCTCCACTATCACTATTTGTGATCTTCATATTTATAAATATATCATCCAGGTAGTTTGGGCAATTCAAGGGAATAATGTGAAACACTATTTCTCACATATACTCTAGGATGCATGAAGCTTTCATGCATTCTATAAAAGATGCAAGAGTCTTAAATCTCAAGGATCATATTCTAATTTTGTCTATCCATTTCTACTACCAATTTCTGAAAAACAAACAAATCCCCTTGCTAACAACTAGGTTAGCAAAGGGATCCTAGCCCTAATATGGAAGCAAAAGAACTACTATCTCTTTTTTATGCTTACTTATTATGTTACTGGCAATTAAATAAAACAAAGGAATGTGGTGCTGGAGAGATAGCATGGAGGTGGGGTGTTTGCCTTGCATGCAGAAGGATGGTAGTTCAAATTCTGGCATCCCATATTGTCCCCCCGAGCCTGCTAGGAGTGATTTCTGAGCATAGAGCCAGGAGTGGCCCCTGAGTGCTGCTGCATGTGACCCAAAAACCAAACCAAGCCAAGCAAAAACAAAGGAATGGGCACTACACATAAAAACAACTGGAATGCCATCTAATTTAGCCTTTCTGGAAAACAATATGAATGTGCTTCAAAAAATGGAAATGAGTTCAATTAGAGAAATAACTACATTGAGAACTATCATAACAATGTGAATGAATGAGGGAAGTAGAAAGCCTGTCTCTAGTACAGGTGTAGGAGAGATGGAGAGGAGGGAGATTTGGGACATTGGGGGTGGAAATGTTGCACTGGTGAAAGGGGATGCTCTTTACATGACTGAAATCATACAACTACAATCATATTTGTAATCAGGGTGCTTAAATAAAGATAACTAAAAATAAAAAAAAATGGAAATTGAGTTCCCATATGATCCAGCAATAAAACTTCTGGGACAAAAACACAATACAAAAATGCCCTCTGCATCCCTATATTCATTGCAGCGCTATACACAATAGCCAGAATCTGGAACCAATCCAGGTGCCTGGAAACAGATGAGAGACTAAAGAAACTGTGGTATGTCTACACAATGGAATACTATGCAGATGTTAGGGAAAAATGAAATCATGAAATTTGCTTATATATGGATGGACATTAAGATTATTATGCTGAATGTGGGGGCCCGGGAGATAGCATGGAGGTAAGGCGTTTGCCTTTCATGCAAAAGGTCATCGGTTCGAATCCAGGCGTCCCATATGGTCCCCCGTGCCTGCCAGGAGCGATTTCTGAGCATGGAGCCAGGAGGAACCCCTGAGCACTGCCGGGTGTAACCCCCCCCAAAAAAAGATTATTATGCTGAATGAAATGTGTCAGAGGGAGAGGGATAAAAGTAGAATAATATCACTCATCTGTAGGATATAAGGAAAATAAAAGACAGTATAAAAAACTGGTAGAACTCTATTAAGAACAATTTGTGTGTTTGTGAATGTATTATTCAACATCCATAGGTAACCTAGAAAGACTGTAAATAAAATTTCATAAACCTTGTGAATAGGGTTTAGTCAAATGGGAGGAAGGAGTGGGCATTCCTGGGTGAAGATTTTCAATTGTAATATAGCTTAAAGTAGGTACAAATTGACATAGTTGCACATAGAGGTTAGAACTGGTTAATGGAGGAAAATAAAATCATATTATCAAGTGTATAAATGGTTTGGGTAAATCCATGATAAAATATTCCTATCATTTAAAACTTTTTGTTACTACAGTTATTATGGTATATATATATATATATATATATATATATATATATATATTTAAAAAAATAAGTCCAGCCTGGGCTGGAAAGATAACACAGCAGTAGGGCATTTGCCTTGTAAGAGGCCAATCCAGGGCCGACATTGATTTGAAGCCAGGCATCCCAGATGGTGCCCCAGGAGCAATTTCTGAACACAGAGCCAGGAGTAACCCCTGAGCCCCCACCAAATTTGGCCCCCAAACAAATCAAAACAAAACAAAATAAGTCCAGCTATATATATATATTCAATAATTTATGTTCCTCTATTCAATTTATAAATATAATCTTGATCTTGTTGCTTCTAAAATAAAAAAAACATTTGAAGTTAAATAAAGTATAAATCACATGTTTTGTGAAGTCCATATTCTATTATATAATGGTTCATACCTATAAAAACATGGAGCTAGAACCTGAATTCTCTTGAAATTTTCCAACTAGTGTATATGCTAATATTACTAAGAAGGTGTTAGGCACCATATGATATCCATATATAATGTCTAGATGTAACCCTCCAAAAGTATTGTAACTGTTTTCTTTAATTAATCCCATTATTTTGTTTGTTTATCTTGGGTCATACCCAGTGATGCTTAAAGATCAATCTTGGGTCTCCTGCATACAAAGCATAGCTCACTCTTTGGTTCCACTGGTGCAAATTGCTTAAGAATTAGTAGGGTGGGGCCGGGCGGTGGCGCTGGAGGTAAGGTGCCTGCCTTGCCTGCGCTAGCCTAGGACGGACCGCGGTTTGATCCCCAGTGTTCCATATGGTCCCCCAAGCCAGAAGTGACTTCTGAGCACATAGCCAGGAGTAACCCCTGAGCATCAGCAGGTGTGCCCCCCCCAAGAAAATAATTAATAGGGAACAAAACAGGATATTAATACAAGCACATGAGTCAATTTTTTACCTTTTCATATTAATTTGCAAGAAAATTTGATGATACAAATAGAGATATAATTCTTAGTTCCTGATGAAAGGTAGGTTGAATTTCATTAGAAAATTTGAAAACTCAGATTTTAGGTGTCATAAATATGAATTGTTCTTAAAGCATTTGAAAAAGAAGGATGGGTTGGGGTGAGTAGAATCAAACAAATGGTCTAGTGTAGAGTTACCTGCCATTTGCAGAATACTGCTGTTAGCTGCAAGTTGCCTGTAGTTGTCTGCAAGTCAGCCTGCCACGCTCTAGTTAGTTGCGGGCTGCAGAGGTCCAAGGATGCCAGGGCTAGGTGCTTCAAGGCTTACAAGGACCCATGGGGCCCAGCTGCTTGGTGGGGCCTCTTTCCCACTCAGGGACACCAATTTGTAGCTACCACCTGAGCAACGTCATCACCCAGGCTATCCAGAAGGTAGCGGAGAGGGAGAGAAGTAGAAACCAAGCATTCTTTTTATTCTGCCAGGAGTCTGAGGTCTGCGATTGCCCGGGGTTTTGAAGAGAAAGAGAAATAGAAATTCAC
>PVKC010045076.1:0-11479 GCA_004027635.1 Crocidura indochinensis | reverse complement strand
AAGTAGTAGTCCACTATTTTCCTTATATATATACTTTTTCTTTCTTCTTTTCTCTTTGATTTTTTGCGCTCTGTCATGTTTTTTATCTCAAGACCATGGCAATTATGTGGTGCATATCTTTATCGCTACAATGCTCACCAGATGTCTTATTTGATATGTCTTTGTAAAATGTTGTGGTGTTTCACCTTTTCTTTTCCCCCTCTCTCAAACGGACGATGAGAACTGCTAGAAGGACTCTGCCCATTGTAGGCATACTTAATTTTTACCCCACTCTATTACGGTATTCTTCTCCAAACAAAACCACAAAACTCGAACTAGCTAATCCTGCCTCCCAATCAAAGGGAGGAGCAAATGGAGACACCAAGCCCAATCAGATATAAGATCACCAAGTAATAAACCAGAAACAGAGGGAGTCACTCAATCTAGAAGACCCTGGGGAGAGGGTGGAGGATATGGGAGACAGAATGGGAATGGAGGTGGAGGGAGGACAACTTGGCGATGGGAATTCCCCTGATTCAATGTTTATTTGTAAATGGAATATTACTGTGAATATCATGTAAACCACTTGATTAAAATAAACTTTAAAAAAAAAGAAAGAAGTATACCTAGCTTCATGTATAAATAGCAGCTCAAAAACTTTACAGACTCAAAAGCAGCCTTAAAAGATAAACTAAAAGGTCTACTTTAAGACAAGACAGGCCTAAAGACACACCAAAATTCTACCAGAAAGATGGCTCTAAATCCCAGAATAATTATCTCTCTCAATGTAATGGGCCAAATGCACCAGTTAAGAGACACAGAGTGGAAAAATGGTTCAAAAAGCTGAATCTAACGTTCTGCTGCCTACAAGAAACATATCTGAATAGTCAGAACAAACACAGAAGCAAAATCAAAGTTGCAAGCACACATCAGGAAGGAAAAAGTGGCCTACATAAATATATTAATGACACAGCTTATAAAATTAGAAAATGATCAACAAAATAAACCCAAAATAAGTAGGCAGACGGAAATAACAAAGCCTAGAGCAGAAATTAATTAATGAAAGTCCAAAAGGATAATTCAAAAGATTAACAACAGCAAAAGTTGGTTCTTTGAGAAAATAAACAAGATTGATAAACCACTAGCAAAACTCACAAAGAAAGGAAGATAAATTTATAAAATAGATTAGAAATGAAAAGGGTGGGATCACTACAGATAATATAGAGATTCAAAGGATAGTCAGAGACTACTTTGAGAAACTCAATGCCATGAAACATGAGATCCTGGAAGATATAGGAAAAAATAAGAAAAGAGGGGCCGGAGCTGTGGTAGGGTGTTTGCCTTGTACTTGGCTTATTTGAAATGGACTGCAACTTGATCTCCCAGTGTCCCATATGGTCCCCTGAGCCAGGAGCGATTTCTGAGTGCATAGCCTGGAGTAACTCCTGAGTGTCACTGAGTGTGTCCCCCAAACAGAAACAAACAAAAAATGTCAAAGAAAAAAAGAATACAAGGAAACAAAAGACATTAATAATGCCAAGTTACAGTAGAGATGAGGGCCAGAAGGACAGCATCACAATATGAAGCTCAACACAAAGAGTGATAAATGCAGTTAGAGAAATGACTACACTAAGAACTATCATAACAATGTTAATGAGTGAGAGAAGTAGAATGCCTGTCTCAAATACAGGCAGAGGGTGTGGTGGACAGGAACACTGGTGATGAGAATGTTGAACTGGTGAAAGAGAGTGTTCTTTATGTGACTGAAACCCAACTATAATCATGTCTGTAATCAATCAGTTATTGAAAATAATCTCAAATCTGAAACATTTTGTGCAAAATGGGTAGTCAGTACATGTACATGTAATACTGGAAAAATTTAGGATTCTAATATTTCTTGAATTTTAGCAATATTTATTAATATCTATTCTCTCCTATAATTCTCATATAAAAGGAGTAAGTTGGACCAGAGAGATAGCATGGAGGTAGGGTGCTTGCCTTGCATGCAGAAGGATGGTGGTTTGAATCCCGGCATCCCATATGGTCCCCAAAACCAAAAAAAAACAAAAAACAAAAAACAAAAAACCTTTAAAGGGAGTAAGAGTTGTGCTAATGTGACAATTCTGATACATCCTAAGTGATCACCTGAAATAAAACCTGAAAAGATAGAATTAAATTTTCTCCTGTTGCTCAACAGATGACATAATGAGTGATCTCCAAAGATAAATTTAATTCATTTCACCCTAAACACTTTAAACATAAATCAGGATAAGTTAGTTATGACATATAATTTAATAAAAATATTCTGAGTATACATAGCCTCTCTTATACTGTTTCATATTTATAATAATTCCTTCATGTTTAGCATTTTAATCTAAGAATTTCAAAAGAAAGATCATTGTGCTGTGGTAAGACCCTGTTTCTTACTTAAATGACCTGATGACTGTTATTCTGATCTAACACACTGCGACAAGCTTATCTTCTAGTAGAGCCTAATAAAAAAGAAAGACATAAATGGCCACAACTATTATTCCCAACTATAAAATAGTACATTCAGAAAAACTGAGGGCCAGATACTGAACCTTGGTGAAGAAGCTACATAGAAATCAGTTGAACCTGGGGCCGGAACAGTGGCCTTAAAGGTAAGGCATCTGCTTTGCAAGCCGTTCTATCCTCTGGCATCACATATGTTCCCCCCAAGCGATTTCTGAGCCAGGAGTAGTGCCTGAGTGTCAAGGGCATACCCCCCCCCAAAAGAAAACTAGTTGAACCTACTCACTAGTTTATTTTCTATGAGATAATGAGCTTCCAGAATAGGTAAGTATAAACTACATAGTGCTAAACCTCTTTTCAGAATTTAACACACCTAGTGAACCCCAATGATGAATATACCTTTAAGACAACAAAGGTACTGACCAACTTCACACAAGGCTACTGTTTATTACTGTGTCTCTGAATTCTTCTTGCAAATACCACATGAAGGAGGCAGTGCACCCACCACTTGTGAAACACTGCATACATCTCATTGGTAGTATTTCATTTCAAACTCTGAAACATTTATGAAAAAACAACAACAATAATAAAAGTGACTTTCAGGAAGATTAATGATCTCTTTCAACTAATTCAAATTCAGATTTTGTTTCAAGTGGTAAGGGAATTGACAGAATCAAAAATAAAGGATCATTTGTAATGCAAATACAAGAGCTCTGAAGTATCTCATATAGAGATGTCTATATCCTGGGAATTTTTTTCTAAAAAGAACTGAACATTTCCAAAGCATCAGGCTACTGCAAAGTTTGGGAAAAAAGTATTCTGTGGCTGAGGGACAGATTTGTAACAGAATTATTTTTGCACATAAACTTAATTAATTGGCATCTTATCATTTTATCAAACCAAATAGTCCCTGGAGTGGGACTCTAAGACCCAAGTCTTTGGACAACTTATAAACTTAATTTTAGTCTTTCTTTGCTTTCAGCCTCTTGTGTCATAGTATCAACTTCATTTTAAAGCATGTTTGCTCTTTAGAGGCACTTTTCTATTATGGTTTAAACGTTACGTCTCAAATTAGTGGTTAGTCTCTGTGTGTTTAAGTAACCTAACAGATAGTAAGATTCAGACTGGAAGACAAGGGACTCTCAGTGGTTGTTGCATACTGACGAATTAAGAGACAGGTTAAAGAATGTGTTGTGGCAGGGGAAGAGTTTATTTAAAGAGAATTTGCTAAGTCACATAGGCAAGTTGCATAGTTTGAAGAAAGTCTAAGTCAGAAAAATTTAGATATTTTTGAATGTAACTTCATACAACATCATACAACTTTTATTAAAATTTCCTCAAGTGTTATAAAAATAAAACAAATGAGACTTGAAAAGAAGTAATATGAGAAAGGTGGAAAATGATGGTTAGCAACCAAGAAAATCCATAAATTTCTTGTGAGAAAACATTCCAGAATTTCATCAAATTAAGGCAATCCCCAGTAGAATTTTCAAAAACTAAAAGCCGAATCCTAGGTAACATTTGGAAGAATAAGAGAATCCTGGTAATGTGTTTTGGGGGAAAATCTCTGAAGCCTATAATAAGGAAAGTCATTAAAATACAAAATTACAGGTTCAAGCACAAAAGGATCTCTGAGAAGGAAGGTGGCTGTACTCTTGGAACAAAGGTCATGAAACAAATATCAAAAGAAGATCAGCAACCACAACATACTCTCCCCCTTGGCAATCACTCTTGCAATAGACTGGGTGTGGGGTGTGGGGTAGAAGGCCTTTTGGGAGAACTTATTAAACTAACTTGGCAAAAAAAAAAAAAAAAGAGGGGCACTTATGTCCTCTACATATTCTCTCTTGAGATGGGTATTTTTATACTTCCATGCTTTAACATTGGGATGTTAAATAGCTCTCTTGACTCTGAAGAAGTCAATTTCTCTCTTTAGTATATATTTTACCCTACCTCTCTTCTAACTACTCTTCACTTCCCTAATAAACTTGTTCTAATTCACTACCCATCTTCTCCTGAAATATTTTTGTGTGAGGGAGAAGGTAATAAATTTAAAAATCTGGGTAACATTTGGGCAAAGAGCCATTCCTTGCTCTACCCTGAATTCATGTCTCCCCAATAAATTGAGTGGAAGGGAACATTTCCCACTTAGTGCAGAACAAGTGGACTTCAAAAGCATTTTGACATGCCTCATAGGGCTAGAGAGACATTAATGTAAGTTCTGTGCAGGAACAGGCACTCAGTAGACTTCATCAGTCTTAAATTTCCTACCCACTTTCCCAGTGGCAGTGGTGGTAGAGGGAAAGTGGAAGATTTCATTCATGAGACTATTAACTCTCTTTTCCCTACTTCAGATAAGACATTTAGAAACCTCCACCAGCATTATTAATTTCAAAACTCAAGCTCGTAGGTTTATTTTGTTGCTGTATTTTTGTTGTTGATTTTAAATAAAAATCAGCTATGGATTTTGACATTTTGAATCGACTGACAAAAAAAAAAGAAAAAAGCAGACGTTGTTTCCTCATATATTTTGAATTTTTTCTTTATGTTTACCACAGCAAGTGTATTGCAACCTCTGGTTTGAAACAGTTTCTCTGGTATTCAAGAATACTTGTATGTAAACTCAAAGTTCATTTCCTATTATCTGATTCTCTCACTCAAACATACAGGGTTGGCAGCTCTTTGTGGTATATCCTTACTTACATAATAATGAGGTCAGCAGGATACTCCAATGGCTAAAGCATAAATTAATTTTGTATATGGAAGACCCAGGTTTGATCACTGGGACTCTGGACACTAACCAAAGTGATCCCTCAACACAGAGTCAGGAGTACTGCCAGTTGTGGCCCCCAAACCAAATAATAATTATATTAATTAATTATATTAATATTAATAACAATTTCCAAGTTGCATTTATCACCAAGAAGCAAAGAAAATCAATATTGAATACCAAAGGGACCAGAGAAATAGTAAATACATAGTAAAGATATCTGCTTTGCAAAAAGTTTAGTCCCCATAGTTTAATTCCAATTCCATATGCTCCCACTCTCACCCCAAGTAACATCTGGTGTATCTGTAAAGCCTTGAGCATCGCCAGAGTAGCCCAGTAATGTCGGCCCCATAAAATCCAACCAGCATTATATTAATGGACGCTCACATTGAGTCACCTGTCCAGCTAAACATCACTAAGAGGAACTCTGGGCCTCCTTAACTGCTTGGGAGGCAAATAAATAAACAAATAAATAAAAGTAAATGAAGATTGCATACTAAAAATTAGCTGGAGTTGAATATGACTGATTAAAAGTAAACAAGTTTTCCATAGAAATTTTATATGGTTGGAACAGAGAAATAACATATTCTATATTTCAGATAGAAATAGCACACAGCTGACCCAGGTCAAATTCTGGTCTGATACCCAGCATCCCATGTGGTTCCAAGAGCATGCCAGGATTTCTGAGCACAGAGACAGGAGTAATCACTAAGTACTGCTGCAAGCACCAGTGGGATTTCAGTGAATCTACTTCAGGGAGAGTGGGTTGCCTGGGAGAGCATATGGAAAAATATTGAAAAAATGACGACACCGAGTATGTGGGGTCAAAACATCTTCTGACAGGAGTGCGACAAGTTTAATTTTTCGATCAGGGGGATTTATAGGGGTAAAACTAGCCATAGGTGTAGAGAAGAATAATTATAATCAAAACCAAAGTACAACAGTAACAATACCTAAGCTATGGGTGTGACTGCAAAAATTCTAAGTTACAGAGGAGACGGTTACAACTCAAGGCAGCTCTTTGCAAGCTTACTTCAAATGCAAAATCAGGATTAGGAGGAAGTAGGAAATATCTAGAAATTTGATCTTCACTGGGCTGGGCTCAGTGAAGTTAAGTAAAGGAAGGAGCCAAATCCCCTAGAATATGTTTCCCTATTTTCTGAGCAAAGTCAATAGTTCAGGATCTGCATCCGCTCTTGATACCCAGAGACTGCAGCTACAAGGACATACTTGAAGAAGAGAAAAAACATTGTCTTAACTTTTAGGTGCTAAATATTATCCAGAAAAGGGTTCTCTTAGTAATCTTTGGTACTGGAATTTCTGAGCCAAATTATTTGATAGAGGCCACAATTTTGCCTGAGATTTACAAAGGAGAGATAGATAGCCAAATATTGACCGAAAATGTAATGCCAAGCATCTTTGCAGAAATTCCTCAACTATCCATGAAGGGGAAAAAGGCATCCACAGGAGGCCTTTTTAGGAACCCAGTGGAGGTTATGTCAGTTCTCCCCATCAGGATGAAGATACATCTGGTGGGCTGAACTTCCCTAAAAGTTTATGTATGCCATGGCAGAGTACCACTGGTTATGACTCAAAACCAACAACAAAAAGATATTCCAGATAGAATTCCTTTGCATATAGCATAGTATGACTAGTCTATATTTTCTGTTTATAGGTGCTCCCCACTCTAGAAATTTTGAAAATATAGATATAGTGTTTTTAAGAACTATGTCAGTTTTAAGTCCCTAATATTTTTTCATGTTGTAATGTGATTGGGTTTCTTTTTTCAGTCTATAGTTCCAGAAAATTCTTGGTAACAACATATCAGCACTGTGGACATAATAGTCACTATCAGAAAAGAAACCCTTTGCTCTTGGCTGTCTTCCTAGTGGCACTGGACTGCACCAGGATTCTAAGTTTTATGAAAAAAAATAGATATGTGTTTTTCTTTAGGCAAAAAAACAATAAAGTAATATCTTTAGTTAAAAGTGATCATATTGAAAAAGGTATAGCAAAACAAGAAAATAAAAGGAAGATCATAAGATATCTATAATAAAGGAATATTGGAGAGAAAATAATATGTGGCCAACCTGATTTTATAGATTTGGTATAAGGGTTAAAACATATGGTTTGCTATAAAAACCATAGTTTTAAAAGAAATAAACCTTTAAATTCACATAACTTTCTGCTCAATATTTAGCAAAAACAGATAATGTGCTCAGTTTTATTTTTATTACACTATACATGATTACTTATATAAATCCATACTTGTTCTAAAACACCCATGCTTCACTAATTTATAAATATGCTATTGCTTTCCACTTACTCCATAAGGCTACTTTTTAGTCTGCAGCCTTGATCATTAAGCCAGATTCAGACAGAAAATTAAAGTGTTTTGTTTCCTGAAATATGTAATCAATCTGTTTAACATCCTGGATTTATATGCAATTCAAAGGCAAATTAGAAAAATGAAAAAGAAAAAAATTACTTGTTTAGAATTCTGCTACTGATGAACCAACAAAAGATGTGGTCATATTCTGTGGCGATCAGAGTCAGGATTGTGGCTTCCCAGTGGGATTTTAAGGTGCTAAAGGGATCCATTACTTGAAAGAAAATCATTATATTTTTCTGGGTGGTACTTGAACTGGCAAAACTTAAAGCAAAGATGAAAAATCTAAATTTTAATGTAAATATAAATACAAACTTCATACAAAGACCACAGAAATAAATAAAGTTATTTTTACTCCCTAGATTTGATTCTGATAATGACAGTAAAGACCTAAGGCAGGTATTTCCCATTGTTAAAATTTCACATTTGTCTTGGGTTAATACCTTATTATAGAAAAAATTAGAACCTGCTAAACCTTTTGACATAACCTACTAAATGCTTTGTTACTTCTTTAAACTTTAATGAACCATTATGTACCATAGTTCATTGTATAAGTTTTCCAATGTTTTCAGTTGGTTATTTCCAGGAACTGAGATGATCTTAAAGTCAAGATTACAAATTATTCTGTTAACAATTATTATTGTTCAGTTTCTGTACTAGTTAAGATGTATTTGATCATTAGTATCTCAAGAAAATTCATAATCATAGCAGCTCCGGAGGAATGGTGCAAGAGTAAGGTTTTTGCCTTGCACGCCACTTACCCACGATAGACCACGGTTCAATCCTCCAGTGTCCCATATGGACCCCCAAGCCAGGAGCGATTTTGAGCACATAGCAAGGAGTTACCCCTGAGCATCACTGGGTGTGACTCAAAATCCAAAATAAATAAATAAATATTATTTTAGTAGCATGACCTGAAATGTTGAGATAATTTCTACTGCAGCAAAATTAAAATTGATACACACACAAAGCTTAAGCCTTTCTGAGCCAGGTCTATCAAAGCAACAAGTATCTAGTTTGTCATCACTGTTTTTAGGGGAAAGATTGCTACCAAGATAAAACATTGAAAATTTATTTTTTAAAAAGGTGGTGGGAATTCTTGAGTCAAATTCAGTCACTCTGGAGTCAGGTCTATGAGTTATTAGGCGTAAGTAAGCACCAGAATTATGTTTTCTGATTGAATATGAAATTGAAGTGTTCAAGCAATGTTTTCAAAGTTAAATAAGGATGTATATTCTAATATTTATTATAGTCTACATTATATGCTCTTCCTACAGTTAGTTATGACACTTATTTTAATATGTATGTTTCCCTACTAAGAAAGAAGCTAATTTACTTTAGATTTAGATCAAACAAAATATAAAAGTGACATCAAATATGACTTGTAAGAATTTTCCCCAGTTGTGTGAACTGTTTCACTGAGAATATTTTCTGGAAGGTATAACATTGAAATATTATCAATGTATGTGGATGTCTTGTGTTACATACTTATGTATGTAAAATATAAAATTTGGCCATGAAATTATAATTATACCTTTGATAATTTATCATAAAAATGTCTTCCATATCAATGGAAAGTAGCTTAGATTATAAAACGGCATACTAATACTATTCAAGCTGGCACTGATGATCAAGATAATTCATTCTGATGGGCTGAGAGAAAATGTAAGCAGACACAGAGCTTTGTGACACAGAACACATCATAAAGAGTTTAACTGAATTTTTCACCTGATTTGAGCTACATAAATGACAAGATCACTTGGATTTCCCTTTGAAGTCCTTTCACTTAGGATTATGCAAGCTCCCAATTAACCCTAGCAAGAAAGCCAACTACTGAAACTACCTGAGTAATGCACGTCTGAAATGTTTTCACTGTTTTGAAACTTTAGTATTGGGGCTTGGGCAGCTTTTAAATATCTCCTCTGCCCTCTTAATAACAAAACCTGGTAATCATTGTAAATAACAATTTTCATTGTTAAGTGATACATTTTTCATCCCCTCATATAGCTGTAGATGCTGATGAAAAATAAGTGGAAATAGGAGGTGCGAATTAGCAAAAAAAAATCAATCTTAAATGATATAGAAGCTGCTTTGAGCTTCCTTTTCTGTTTCCTGCAAATTCATAAAAATATCATTGTAATAACTGGTGCTCTATGGACTGGTGATACAATAGTTGTTTTAACTGTGAAGGTAATTCCAAAGATCAGTTCTAGGCAATTGTATTTAAGTGGAAAAAAAATCATTGTTGCACAGTTGTAAAATATCTCTAGTTTGTACATTTTTGTTTTCAATATTATAGCAAAACTTTGTCATATTGGTCTCTCTTACTTTAAGTCTTATTACTTGCAATCAAGTATTATTGTAAACTGATACAAGATTCATTCAATCTAAGCACAACTGATAATCAAAGGGAAAAAAGATGACTTAAGCAGTGGTGCACAATGTAAAAAGAAGATAACTTAATATATATGGTAAATCAACTTAGCATTTTTAAACATAAATTTAAAATGTTTTTACAATTACTTATATTTGAGGTTGTGTAATTTTTATCAAATAAATAATTGCTCATATATACGTGTTGGGATATAAGAGCATAAAGTTAACTTGCTGCAAATAATAAAACTAAAACAATAAAAAGGTACAATTTTCTATAACTAATTATTTTAATTTATAATCACTTTTATCAAATTTCAAACAATTTTGTAAAACCAATGATTTACTGTACAGTTTAGAATTTAGTGTATGAAATTGTGTTTTTTCCTATGTCTGAGACTTTCCTAAAAAAGATCATGTGACATCAGAAATAAATCATCACAGATATTAGTAAATAATAGCAAGAATAATTCTAACAGAAGATGTTTATATATTAGTAACCCTTCAAAAAAGTGATGCATACAGGTCAGAGAGATAGCACAGTGGTTGGCCATTTTCTTTGCACGCTGATGGCGGTTTCATTACCGTATCCCATATGGTCCCCTGAGCCTGCCAGGGGTGATTTCTGAGCATAAAGCCAGGAATAAACCCTGAGAGCCACTGTGTGTGACTCTAAAGCAAACAAAGAAAAAATAAATGGTGCCTAGATACTCTACTAAATTTGGTCTCAGTAACTAGAAATCAAAAATCACTTTGCTTTGTCATTATTATATCCACTTGAGCCTCAGTCTTTTAGTTTATGTGGTAGGGGTTATTGATTCTTTTAATAAATAATGTTATACACTTACAACAAATTACTTCTTACATATATATATATGTATATATATATGATCAAAAAACAGTGATGAGTTTACATCTGGGTTTCTAGAATATTGTTGCTCAGAGGTTTGAGATAAGAGAAACAGTGCTATGCTGAAAGGAAATTATATCAGCAGGATGTTTTGCTCCAATAGATGAAAAAAAAACTTAAAAATTTTAAAGGCTCACCACGGAACATTGTATTAAGATTTCCTTTGTGCCTTTACTATTCTTAGGCAGGAAATCCATTAGCAACCAGCATGCAAAGGAAAGGACGTGCCCTTAGCTAATTCTATATTATTTCTGCAGTGAACATTTGAAAGGAGTTAAAAGACATCAAAATATTTTGAAGATTTCAACTAAAATACATGACTACTTCTTTAAATCAGGTAACATAAGTTATAGGAAAAAAACATTTCAACATTAAATAAAACTTTGAAATAAGAGTTTAAGAGACTGGAGAGATAGTGCAGGATTTAAGGTGTATGCTTTGCATGGGGGCAATCCTGATTTGATCTTGGCATCACATGGTCCCCCAAGAATTGCTAGGTGCACCACTAGATTCCCACAGGGAAGAATCCAAAAGTCCTAGCACCTCAGGGCACTGAGGAAGTGCA
>PVKC010045075.1:0-11483 GCA_004027635.1 Crocidura indochinensis | reverse complement strand
GAGAGAGAGAGAGAGAGAGAGAGAGAGAGAGAGAGAGAGAGAGAGAGAGACTTAAGAAATAAACCCAAAGATGGTGCCTTCCAGGAATAAGAAACTAGGGGTTGAGTGAGCTTGGAATGCTCTATCTGATAAAGCTTCCATGACATCTAAAGGTTCCCTTGACAATCAGTATCCCTCAATAACCAAAAATCTGAGTATCCCTTGACACCCAGAGTTTGAATCAGAGTATCCCTATACAACCAAATTTAAGAAAGGAAAATCAGTGATTAATTAAGACATCTATGCAATAAAAATTATTGTACTGTTACTGCATGTGATTTCTATATAAATTGCTTAAAGATTTGACTCAGAGTCCTTGCCAAGCTCCCTTCGTTGGATGAGACTTGGACCTCGGTTAACTGAAAAAACTCCCTTTTGCACCTTGCATTATCGGAGGTGGTCTTTGACTCTCAGCGCCAACATGGGCGTCAACTTTAACAATATGCTTAGGAGAGGTGAAGTCCGCTGCTTCTGGAGGCGCTTCTGGTGGCTCCTGGGGACTGGTGTCTTGGGACCAGAGTTGGCACTCCTTGTCCTGTGCCCAAAATGCAGGAAAAACCCAACCCTGGACATGGTGCACTCCTACTGCAGAAACCCATGTGCTGGGGAGGCTCCAGCCTCAGGGATGGAAGGAGGCTCCTTAGAACAGGAAATGGGCTTGGAGCTTCTGGACCAGGCATTGCCTAACAGGGCAGAAACAAGGGAGTTGAGACTGCAGAGCTGGGAAAAGGCTTGACTCAGATGCAGCAGCCAGTCAGTCTGGGTCAATCCCAAGGACCTCCTAGGCTAGGGTCTCCAGACTACTGCCAGGAAATGCCCCTGGGTGCAGTCAGGAGTCAGCTGGGGGTAGGCCAGCAATGGCCCCAACAGAAAACAACACAGCCAGGGAAGGGGAGATGTGGGGGGGGGGTGGGGAAGAGAGGGAGAGGGAGAGAGAGAAAAAGGGAGAGAGAAAGAGCTCTCGAAGGTTTGAGCACAGGTTCCACATCCTCCTGATACCCCTTGTTCCCCTAGCACTACAGTGATACTGCAAAGAAATATAAAAGATGCGGTTAAAAGAATTCTTCATCTCTAAAACAGCACTCCAGAATTATTTAAATGATCTCTCTCTCTCTCAAAAAAAAAAAAAAAGAGACCCTACTTTGGGGGATGTAGTACTTTAACGTGGGTGGTTAGGTCAGGTGGCTGACCTAGATTTGACCCAGATACTACTAGGGTGCCCAAGCACTGAGCCAGGAAGAATCCTGAGCTCCTGAGCAAGGCTAGACAGGGCTTAACAGGCCCCACCCCCAATTTGGGTATCTTGGAGATAGCCAGAAAGTCCAAACCACACAAGGTGAAAAAGATGCAAAAGAGGAACAAGGATGCCCCATCCATTGTCGAGTGTACTGATTCCTTCACAATGTGAATTTATTTATTTATTTATTTATTTATTTATTTATTTTGGTTTTTGGGCCATACTTGGCGGTGCTCAGGGGTTACTTGGCGGTGCTCAGGGGTTACGCCTGGCTATCTGCTCAGAAATCGCTCCTGGCAAGCACGGGGACCATATGGGACGCCAGGATTCGAACCAACCACCTTAGGTTCTGGATCGGCTGCTTGCAAGGCAAACGCCGCTGTGCTATCTCTCCAGCCCCCACAATGTGAGTTTTATTCCCTCCCCTCCCTATTTCTCCCTCCCTTTTTGCTGATGCTTGCACCTGACCAAGGATCTTGCCATGACTGACTGTGGTGTTCACACACGTGCCACCAGGAGGCGCCTGGCTCAGTGTCCGTGGACAATCCTGGTTGAGATAGGCCCCCTCCAATACTAGACTCAACCACTGCACTGTTCAGTCTCTCTCTTTCTCTCTCTCTCTCTTTCTCTCTTTCTTTCTCTCTCTTTCTTTCTCTCTCTTTCTCTCTCTCTCTCTCTCTCTCTCTCTCTCTCTCCTCTCTATCATAAGGAGCATTTTAAGTCATAGTTCAAGGAAATCAGAAATTAAAAGAATGAAATCATGGAAAGTAAAGAAGATGAAAGAAAGGAAAAGAAAAGAAGAGAGTGAGAAAGAGAACGAGCAAGTGAGAGAGACAGAGGGAAGAGAGAGAATTTAGCTGACTGTTTATGCAGGAAAATTACTCTTGAAATGCTGTCTATTAACTTCATTGACAGTATTGAAGCCTTTAAAAAGATGCTAACTTTAGGGGCCAGAGATATAGTACAGCAAGGGAGGGCACTTGCCTTGCATGTGATTGACCCAGGCTCGATCCCTGGCATTGCCTAGGATCCTGAGCACTGCCAGGAGAGATTCCTGAGAACATTGCTGGGTATATTGTCCAAAGAAAAAAATTAATGTCCAAGACAGTGTGGGACACTCCCTGCTCACACAATCTGCTGTTCCCAGCAGACTGACTCTAGAGGCCTCCTTCCAGAATAAACCACTCCAAGAAAACCAGAAACTGCCCATCTGATCAGCCCTCCACACAACACACACACACAATAAAAAGGCCCCCAAGACTATGCTGATCCAGTCTTTTATTCTGTAAGCCTCTACTGTGTCCTTCTGACTAGCATGGTCTCCTGTAGTAAACTCACTTTGTTATGCCTATTCTGCCCAAGTCACCGTTTTTATTCATTCATTTGTTTTGCTATTTGTTTGGGGGCTACCTTTGGGCTGCAGCCAGGGCTTACTGCTTTCTCTGTGTTCGGCAATCACTCCAGGCAGTGTATGGGATGCCTTATGTGGTGCTGAGGATTGAACCTGGGTCTGCTGCAGCTAGTCAAGTGCATACAAACACACACACACACACACACACACACACACACACACACACACACACAAATTGTCTCTCAGCCTCCTCTCTTAGTAAGATTTCTTTTTCTAGGCCATGACTCTGGTCTGGTGGGGCCTCCATCAAGGCAATATTGATATTCTGAATGAGTTCATGAGTCTCTCCTCTCCCCCATCCCTCCCTTCATTCTTGCTGATGCTGCACATGCCCAAGGATATCTCTCTGGGTCAGGTCAGGGTGAGAGGCTGCTTTCCCACTGACTGCATGCACTCCAAGAACCTTGCCACTGGCTCTGTACCTCCAGGCAATTTGTGATTCCCACCTGAGCCAGGAGTGGGCTAGTCTCTCCCTCACAGCCCACAGGCTCAAGGTAAAGTGTATTTTTTTGTTTTTGTTTTTGTTTTTTGGTTCACACTCGGTAAAGTATATTTCTGACCTCAGAGCAGGCAGTCCTACTCTAGAAAGGCAAAGCAAGCTGGGGAGAGTTCATTCTTTACTTCCCTGCTCAGAGGCTCTATCCAGGGATAAGGCTGCACCAGAAATCATGGGACTCCATAAAGATCACCCACAGGAAGACCAAACACTGGTAGACAATAAACAGTTCCAGAACCCAAGATGGAGGAGGGCCTGAAGCAAGAGCAGGCCTGGGACAGGACCATGAACAATTTCCCTGCTCTGGGCAGCAGCTCCTGAGCTGTAAGAGGACAAGCCCTGAGCTACTTCCCAGCATGAAGAGGTTGTGACAGGAGAATTCTTTCAGCACACCTGGGAGGCCAAGGAGCCAGAGACCTGGATGGCAAAGAGACTGTACTGAGAACAGACCTGGACCTGGTCCATGGACAACCCAGGTTGTCCTTAAGAGCATGAAAGAAAAGGCTGCACCTAGGAAATTTTTCTAGGACACCTGGCTGGAGAAGCCTTGGAAGCCAAGGGACCCAAAGCCCTAGATCCCAGCAGGCCTGAACCAAGAGCAGGCCTGAATCTGAACCATAGACAACTTCCCGGCACTGTGCCACCACTCTTGCCCGAGTCCTGAGGACTGAGCCTTAGAGAACACATAACCACTGAACTACATCTCTCTGGGTCAGGGCAGGATGAGGATGGTCCCAGGGCAAGAGGAAAGGGACAGACACTGCTGCCCTGTTCACTGTTTGCTGCTCCCCCACCCCCCACCCAGCCTGCCAGCTCTCAAGTTGTCATTCACATTTGAGCCAGGAGAGTGAAAGTCTCTTCCTCCAAGCAGGCCCCAGGTGTAGTGTGTCTCTGACCTCACAGAAGGCCCCAGGTAGGGGGTGTGTCTTTCTCCCAGCAGGAGGTCCTGCTCTATAAAGGCAGAGCTAGGTGGGGTGGGCTCATTCTCTCCTTCCCTACTCAGAGGCTCTCTGTCTCTGTTTCTTTCTGTTTCTCTCTGTCTCTCTCTATCTCTCTCTGCCTCTCTCTATCTCTCTTTCTGCATTTCTCTCTCTCTTCTCCCTGGGGAAGCCTGCAATTGAGGTCATGGGGCTCCACATAGCCACCAGGAAGACCAAGCACTGGTAGGCAAGATGTCCAGAGCCCCAGATGCTAGAAGGCCTGAACTGAGAGCAGTCCTGGACAACTTCCCTACTCCCTGCTGCAGCCCCCAGGAACCTCCTGAACTGGGAGTTGAGGACAAGCCTGGTGGTCTTTGCAATTAGAAAAAGCTGCACCTAGGAAATTCTTCCAGGAAAGCTCTCCTGTGTGCAGAACCAGCTCTTAACACATTTTATTTTTGCTTTCTGGGTCACACCCTGTGATGCTCAGGGGTTACTCCTGGCTATGCTCTCAGAAATCCCTCCTGGCTCGGGACCATATGGGACTCCCAGGGATTGAACCAAGGTCAGTCCTAGATCAGCCATATGCAGGGCAAATGCCCTACAGCTGTGCTATTGGGCTGGACCCTCTTAACATACTTTAACTAGTAAAAAAGAAAGAATGAAACGTATTCTTCATGGGAGAGACAGGGGACCTGTCATCTTTGTGTGTTTCTCTACTCTTCTGTCTCCTGAAACTCCTGAAAGGGCCAAGAAGAACCCAGCAAAATCTGTCTCCTAGAGATTCCCAAGCAGAAAGGCCAAGAAAGACTGAGTTGAGTGAAAACCAGCTACCATATCTGCCCCAGCAGAAAGGTAGATCCTTTCTTTGTCTGTGAAGGCAGACGGGAGAGATCTGCCCTTGCTGTGAGATTACCAACTGAGAGACTGAGGGAACCTGTCGCCTTTGTGTTTTTATCTATTCTTCTGTCTCCTGAAACTCTCCTGAGAGGGCCAAGAAGGCCCAGCAAAAACTCTATCCTAGAGGCTCCATAATAGCACCATGGCTTTGCTTTGCAGCCAAATGCTCTTTCTAACTAATGAACTACACCATAGCACACAGGAAAAAAATCACACTACAAGCATGACAATGGGGAAACCTCACAGGCAAACACCATGCACATAGAATTAAAATGATAGTTTTGACGACCCAAAAATTCCAACCATTGGGGCCTGAGAGATAGCACAGCGGTGTTTGCCTTGCAAGCAGCCTGTCCAGGACCAAAGGTGGTTGGTTCGAATCCCAGTGTCCCATATGGTCCCCTGTGCCTGCCAGGAACTATTTCTGAGCAGCCAGCCAGGAGTAACCCCTGAGCACCGCCGGGTGTGGTCCAACCCCCCCCCAAAAAAAAAACCCAACCATCTAATTAACTTCTTAGATATGGGGTATAGAATAGAAATATGGAAGGTCCTCATAAAAATGAAAGAAAACAGATCTAGCTGAAAAGAACAGAAAAATAGAAATCAGAAAACTTCAAACTGAGATAACAGATCTGAAAAACACGGTAGCTGGCTCTTAGCCCGGCTCAGGGTCAGGGGGCAGGGACTGGGTCCCCCTGCCCCCCTTCCTCTTTCTTCTGGAGCTCCAGGTGGGTTCCTGGGAGGAGCGTATGGGGCACTCTGGGTTTTCCCCACTTCCAAGCGGCTCCAGAGACTGACTTAGGGTGGGGTTCAATCTCCTGTCCTTCGGGCCTGGGAAGCCCACCCTCCCTTCCTGGGGGCGGGATTCTCTGCTGACTCAGGCCTGGGCCTCTGGCAGACCTTCGTATGTGCCAGGGTCCTCTTAGCCCGGCTCAGGGTTGGGGGGCAGGGACTGGGTTCCCCTGCCCACCTTCCTCTTTCTTCCAGAGCTCCAGGTGGGTTCCTGGGAGGAGCATATGGGGTACCCTGGGTTTTCCCCACTTCTATGCCAGCACCTTCCTTCCTGGAGCAGGAGTCTAGGCCAGCAAGTGTTTTTTTCAGACCTCCGTATGTGCCATTAGCCTTTTTATACTTACAGAAGCTTAACTGGGAGTGACAGATAACTACTCAGCTGTACTCACGCAGTCACTGGCAATTGCATACCAGACTACATGTCCCAAACCGCGCGGGGGCTAATGCCCCCGTACAATCATATACTCCTCCCAAACATCAGTACCCCACATTTACTCTTATTTTTGTTTTTTTGTTTTTTTTGGGTCATACCCAGTGACGCTCAGGGGTTATTCCTGGCTATTCACTCTGAAGTCGCTCCTGGCAGGCAAGGGGGATCATATGGGGAACTGGGGGATCGAACCGCGGTCCATCCTAGGTTAGTGCAGGCAAGGCAGGCACCTTACCTCCAGCGCCACCGCCCGGCCCCTATTTTTTTTTTAGTTTTTCGGCCATACCCGGTGATGCTCAGGGGTTACTCCTGGCTATGCGCTCAGAAGTCGCTCCTGGCTTGGGGAACCATATGGGAAACCAGGGGATTGAACCGTGGTCCATCCTAGGCTAGCGCAGACAAGGCAGGCACCTTACCTCCAGCGCCACCGCACGGCCCCACATTTATCCTTATTAACTTCAATACCAGATGGTTCTAATCACAAACCAAAATCGTAGAGTGGATCTAACAATCCCAAAACTGTTTCAAAGGACATAAAATGGACACATATGTCTTTAGAATTTTTTTTTGTTTGTTTTTTGGGCCACACCCGGTAATGCTCAGGGGTTACTCCTGGGTATTCGCTCAGAAGTCGCTCCTGGCTTGGGGGACCATATGGGAAACCGGGGGATTGAACCACAGTCTGTCCTAGGCTAGCACAGACAAGGCAGGCACCTTACCTCCAGCGCCACTGCACGGCCCCACATGTATCCTTATTAACTTCAGTACCAGATGATTCTAATCACAGACCAAAGTCGTAGAGTGGATCTAACAATTCCAAAACTATTTCAAAGGACATAAAATGGACACATATGTCTTTTGAATATTTTATGTGTATTTTCTTTAACAGCTATAACTCTATATCTTCTTCTACCGTGACGTTTCTATCCACTTTTATCTTGTCTTTTCTTTGTGAACTGTTTAATACAGAGTGTTGGTGGAAATGTCCCTCAGTGTAGTGCTTATGAGTGAACTATGTCATGGGGATTGTTGGTCTTGTTCCTATGGCCTCCATATGCACTGACAATGCTATGTGGCATTGATCATTGTTTGCATAGACACATTAAAATAGGAAAATACTAAACATACAGATCAGTTCTTATCTAATAGAGGTAGGAACACACAAATCTCAGTGCAATGGGACCTTACACCCATAGCATTGATACAATGACCTGGCACAGGCCTCAGAAGAATGGACATCCTCCATTCATGCCAGAACCAGGCAAGCTATCTACGAAACATCCAAGGTTTTTTTATAGCAATATCTGGAAGCAATCCTCTACCAGGGAAGACACTACCAAGGCCCTGACATCAACCTCCTGAAAAGAGACTTCCGCTAACACTGAGAAGACTTGATAACAACAATGACCTGCTCTACAGGACATGGTTCTCTCTATTGTCCCTTCAGTGTGAGGTGAAACGAGAGGATGCCCTGCACCATCCTGACTGCAATATGAGATATGCAGATTACAGGATCTTTAATACAGATGCATGATACCAACAACAGAGACTATGTGAGGAATGGAGGTGTATTGCCACTACAGATGATGACTTGGATTGGACAAACTAGTTTGCCTGGAGCCTAGAGTTGGTCTTGTGCCAGGAAACCTCAGGGGTAGGGTCTCCTTGTATTTAGGCCAAGGTTTTTTTTTTTTTCCCCTGGTCCCTCATATTTTGGTGGGCCTATGCAAACAAATGCCACTCTAACACCATTTTGTTTGTTTGTTTGTTTGTTTGTTTGTTTTACTATATTCCCTTGACTAACCCGTAAGAAAAACAACCCACTGAAACTTTTGAGGTTAACTTAAACTAATATACTTGTGCCTGGATATATAAAAATGTACTTTGCCTAATGTTTAAGGAGTTACGTAAGTCTTATGTCTTTAGATTATATTGTGTGCTGCTAAGAAATAGTATGTACTACAATCTGGAGATATGGGGGACAAAGTAATTGTACATGGGCTCTGTTTTGTTTTTGTTTTTTTAAGTTCGCTGGCTGAAAGTTCAAGACTGGGATATCATCGATGGGACTACTGAGAATTCTGTTTATGCATGATTGTCCTTCCACTGTAACTTTACCTTGTCCTCTTTCTTTGCATCTCTGTTCTCATAATAAAAAAAAATAAAAATATGAAGTAATCCGTCCCCAGGAGAGGTTCACTAACGGAGGTAGGGAGGACGAGGTCTCTCCCCTCCAGCTCGGAGAACGCATCTACCACCCAGTAACCAGCAGTTCTGAGGTGAATCGGCGAGTAAACAGCTCACGGAGAGTCAGACTTGTGGAAATATCAGCTTTATTCGGTGGAAATAACTGAGGTCCAATGACCCAGCATCAGTTCCAACCCAAAAAGCCCCTTACCTTACAAAAACCTCTGTTTTATACACTAGAATCAGGTACCACCCTAGGGTAGGGGCAGAATACCAGGTCACACCCTAGAGTAGGGTCCAATCACTTTTCAGGGTAGGATCAGGGTAGGTCCAGAAATGTGTATACATTCCAAATCGTGATAAGATTAGAAGTGTTTACATATGCAACAGAAAAACACGGTAGTTGAACTGAAAACCTCATTGGAAAGCCTCTCCAACAGGGTAATGGCAGCTGAGGACAGAATCAGTGAACTGGAAGACGAAATGCAGAACAACTTTATACAGCAGAAGACATTGGAAAAGAACCTTAAGCAAATGGAAAAAGTACTCAAAGAATGTGAACAGTTGAAAATAAGTCTTGGGGTTGAGAGATAGCACAGCAGTGTTTGCCTTACAAGCAGCTGATCCAGGACCTAAAGTGGTTGGTTCGAATTTTGTCATTCCATTTGGTCCCCCGTGCCTGCCAGGAGCCATTTCTGAGTAGATAGCTAGGAGTAACCCCTGAGCACCGCTGGGTATGGCCAAAAGAAAAAAAGAAAAAAGAAAAATAAAAGAAAAACCAAAACCAAACAAACAAAAAGAAAAGTCTTCGATAAACTCAACAAAAACAACATAAGAATCCTTGGAGTCCCAAAGGCCCAGGAAAGAGATCCTCAGGAAGAATCAACAGTCAAAGACATAATCACAGAGAAATTACCAGAGCTAAATACTGCACGCAATCAAATCTTGCATGCCTGAAGAGTACCACATAAAAGAGACACAAAGAAAAACACCCCAAGACACAGCCTAGTCACAATGACAAATTCTACAGATATAGATAGAATACTGAAAATCACAAGATCAAAAAGGGAAATTACATTCAAGGGAGTATTCTTAAGACTTACAGCAAATGTGTCACAAGAAACTCTCAAGGCCAGAAGACAGTGGTGGGATATAGTGACAAGACTAAATAAAATGTATGCCTCACCTAGAATACCGCACTCAATCCGACTCACATTCAGGTTTGAAGGAAAGATACATAGCTTCACAGATAAGCAACAGTTCAGTAACTTCACAAATGCAAAACCAGCCTTAGAGGAAAAACTGTAAAGTCTACTTTAAAACAAGACAGACCGGGGCCCGGGAGATAACATGGAGGGTAAGGCATTTGTCTTTCATGCAAAAGGTCATCGGTTCGAATCCCTGTGCCCCATATGGTCCCCTGTGCCTGCCAGGAGCAATTTCTGAGCATGGAGCCAGGAGTAACCCCTGAGCACTGCCAGGTGTGACCAAAAAACCAACCAACCAACCAAACAAACAAACAAACAAAAAAACCCCAAAAAATAAAAGACAGACCAACAGACACACCAAACTTATATACAAAGGTGACATTAAATTCCATGACATATCTCCCTCAATGTCAATGGACTAAATGCATGAATTAAAAGACACAGAGTGGCTAAATGGATCATAAATATAAATCCAACCTTCTGCTGCCTACAAGAAATACACCTGGATAGTCAGAACAAATATAGACTATAAGTCAAAGACTGAAGGAAAATCATCCAAGCAAAGAACACCCTTAAAAAAGCTGGGGGGTGGCCATATTAATATCAGACAACACAAACTTTAGACTTAGTAAAGTTGTAAGGGACATGCTAAACACTTCTTTGGGGATATGTGTATCAGGAAGAAGTCACACCACTAAACATATATCCACCCAATGAGAGACCAGCAAAATATCTAATACAATTATTGACATATTTGAAAGAGGATATCAGTGATAACACAATAATTGTGGGAGACCTCAACACAGCCCTGTCAACATTGATAGGACAACCAGACTGAAACCCAACAAAAATATACAATCCCTGAGAAGAGAAATGGAAGAAAGAGGCCTAGAAGATATATATAGGACACTCCATCCCCAGAAATCTGGATACACATTCTTCTTCAATATACATGGGTCATTCTCAAGGATAGAACATATGCTGGCATGTAAACATACCTCAATAAAATTAAGAGGGTAAAAATTTTGCAGGCTACCTTCGATGACCACAAGGCTCTAAAATTAGATGTGAACTACAAAGGGACACAGAAGAAGAACTTTAACAACTGGAAATTAAACAGCCTGCAATTGAACAAACAATGGGTCTGAGATGAAATCAAAGAGAAAATCAAAACGTTCCTGGAAACAAATGACAATGAAGACACAAACTATCAGAACCTATGGGACACAGCAAAAGCAGTACTGAGAAGAAAATTTATAGCTTTGTAAGCACAATTCAGGAAGGAAGAAGGAGCATACCTGAATAGCTTAATGATGCAATTTATTGTTGAAGACTGCCTGGATTAATTGAAAGCCCTTTCTCTCTGATCAAAATGGAGTCTTAAAATCTGAGCCAAAGTGACAAGCTACATGCAATGTGGCCTTTTGCCCCTGGACCTAAAAGAAATAGGAGCTAATTAGATACCTTAGAACTAGAAGTTTAGTAGGCCCCAAGATGTCCTTAAAGATAGGGGTCAGAAGGTCCAAGCAAACACTAAATCCTTTTACCCCCACTCTGCCTTTAGCCATCTTTTAATTCTCGGCTTGCCATGTCCAACCCAGTCAGGTTCTGCAGCCTAAAACAGGGTCTTCCACCCGCTCACGGTTCCCCTTTTTCTATTATAGAAGAAAGGGGGAGCTGTTGGCTACCTTAGCCTAACAGGAGCCATCTTTTCTGCCTTTCTGCCATATTCCCATGCTCTGCAATAGAGCATACGTGCAGCTTCACATCAAAGCCTTCAGACCAGCAGGAAACAGGTAGCCTCAGAAAAGCAGTATAACCTTCAGCCCAAGGTGAGGAGGACACAAGGCCTAGCTGCCTATA
>PVKC010045074.1:0-11481 GCA_004027635.1 Crocidura indochinensis | reverse complement strand
TTCTTTCTTTCTTTCTTTCTTTCTTTCTTTCTTTCTTTCTTTCTTTCTTTCTTTCTTTCTTTCTTTCTTTCTTTCTTTCTTTCCTTTCTTTTTTTTAGTTTTTGGGCCAACCCAGTGACTATAAGGGGTTACTCTGAGCTCTACACTCAGAAATCACTACTGGTTTAGGGGATCATATAGGATGCTGGGGGATAGAACTGCAGTCCATCTTAGGTTAGCAAATAAGGTAAATGCCCTATTGCTTGCACCACCGCTCTGACCCCTAATTATCATCAATTTCTACAAATTTCTACGTTATTTATGTATCTCTCACTTTTTACCTTGTCTTTTACAGAATCTGGTTTTCAATGAGTTGTTTATAATCCTTTCATTTCTTTTTGCCCTTCAATTCTTTTTTTTTTTTTTGTGGTTTTTGGGTCACACCCAGCAGTGCTCAGGGGTTACTCCTGGTTCCATGCTCAGAAATTGCTCCTGGCAGGCACGTGGGACCATATGGGGCACCAGGATTCAAACCAATGACCTTTTGCATGAAAGGCAAACGCCTTACCTCCATGCTATCTCCCGGGCCCCGCCCTTCAATTCTTTCATACTCAATGTCTAGGTGTTCTGCCTGATTTCTTGGTTTTGGTTTTGATGTGTAGTTTAGAGGCCATAGCAAGAAATACTTAGAGATCACTCCTGATATGCTCAGTATTGTGGATTGAACCCAGGTCAATAATATAGCAGGCAAATACCTTACCTGCTGTACAATTTTTCTGGCTTAATTTGACAGGTGTTATCTGCAACCTGCCTATTTTTCCTTCAAGATAGACATTTTCTGTTTCTGGATAGGCTATATAGTCTGGACAGATTATAAGATTTATTGATAGAGAGGTGGAGGTGGATATGTAAGGTCAGAAGTGAAGCTCAATGATTTCTGAACATTTATAAAGCAATTGGTTACAAACCCAATCAATTACATTGTATTTAGAAAGCAATTAAAAGTAAAGAAATTTAGGGGAGGAGTCAGTGAAGAAATTTCACCATTACTAAAGAACAAACTCAATTATGAATCTCAAGCTTGAAGTAGAAGTCGATCAATCTGTTCTGAAAGCTCATTAATACATTTTCAAAATTTTAGGATAGGATCATAAAATGTTCGTGATACTCTTGGTTAAAAGAAGAGAAATCTTGGGGCCCGGAGAGATAGCATGGAGGTAAGGCATTTGCCTTTCATGCAAAACGTCATCAGTTCGAATCCCGGTGCCCCATATGGTCCCCCATGCCTGCCAGGAGCAATTTCTGAGCATGGAGCCAGGAGTAACCCCTGAGCACTGCCGGGTGTGACCCCAAAACACACACACACACAAAAGAGAAATCTTCAGAGGGGAGTGTCTGTCACTTCAAAGGTCAAGACTAGATAGTGCAAAATAAGTTTTTGTTAAGAATATTCAGTTGTCTATTAAATTTATTGCTGTACCTGACACCTTATTCAGGCTAGAAATCAATGGCTGTTTAATCAATATTTGCATCAAATAATTAATTTTTTAAAAGTCTTGGTAGAACTAGCACTGTCAGAGGTTAGGACAGTTATTTTAGGAAACTGATTCCTTAAAACCTTGTTGTAAGATGGAGCCAGGTTTTAAAATTGTTATTTTGAGAATAGACTGGTCAAGTCTATTAGTATTTTGGAATGAACTTAGCAATCAAAATCTGTAACTGCCAAATAAGTAAATGTTTGACATTTTGATAATGTTAAAACCTTTTTATCTGATAAGGATAAATAAGAAAAAAAGAAAATTGAATGACAAATGACAAGTACTATAACTTCTTCACTGGATCAGATTTGTATTGATTTTCTTTGGGTAAAAAGCAAATGTTTTATTTCTCATTTGGATTGTTTTCTACCTCATGTATTGGTGATAGAAAATGCTAAGTACCAGCCATAATTTTGTTGGGTCACATATATTGTTATCATGAGCAAATCTAAGATTAGCACATACACATACAAATGTGTATGGGGAGAAGATTTAATAGTTATGGCTATATATAACCATATAAACAATACTTCAAATCTTTATTGAATGGCAAGGAAAAATGTATCTATATTATACTAGAAAATTACATTAAAATTTTAAAATATTTTAAAAACAGTAACTATCTCTTATTTTAAAAGGTTCTTATTTAAGAATTAGTTTATAAATAAAATTTTTTATTTGTTTATATGAATAAATACATCAGGTAAAGATTTTAGTCAGCTTGCTTTGCTGACTGCATGATTTACTTTTCTTATACACTATTTTCAATTAGTTATTTTTTTGTTATTTTATCAGGTTTAGACAAAACCCACAGAGATTGGCCTAGTTTCA
Organism: Crocidura indochinensis; assembly: GCA_004027635.1. Lineage (NCBI taxonomy): Eukaryota > Metazoa > Chordata > Mammalia > Eulipotyphla > Soricidae > Crocidura > Crocidura indochinensis. The sequence continues at coordinate 9,133 of PVKC010045074.1, read as the reverse complement.
CAGTTAGCTTATTTTCTAGTTTGGAAAACACTAGGAACCTAGAATTCCAACTTGATTTTATCCAAAGACAAGAAGATAGATTCTTTAATGACACTCAGCATTAACCATTACATGGTTCCATAAGAAAAACCATATAAACAACACTTCAAATCTTTATTGAATGGCAAGGAAAAAAATGTGTCTATATTATACTAGAAAATTACATTAAAATTTAAAAATATTTTAAAAACAGAAACCATCTCTTATTTAAAAAGGTTCTTATTTAAGACTTAGTTTATAAATAAAATTTTATATTTGTTTATATAAATAAATTGATGGAGATATGATATAGTACATAGGTTAAGGTGCTTGTCTTGCACATAGCTGCCCTGATTTGACACCTACCCATATAGTTCACTAAACTCTCCAGGAATGATTCTTAAGCACTGTTGGGTGTGGCACTAAAACACAAATATTAAAAGAACTTAAATTTTTAATAATTTTTATTTTCACCAAAGTGGATTACAAATTTTTCACGGTAATATTTTAGGTATATAGTAATATTGAATCAGAGGCATTCTCACCACCTGTTCTTTCTCCACTCTGTTCCCAGCATGCATCCCATATCCCCCGCCTTGGCCCCCCAGGCTGGTAGAATAAGTGGTTCCCTCTGTGTCTAGTTTTTTGTATTTATTCTGTTGTTGTTGGCTTTGGATTTGGTTTTTAAGTTTGATCATTTTTATTTCTACTAAATGCTCATATGTCTGTTTGGTCTTGGTACCCTCCATTATATCCCCCTCAATTTAAGAGGCAGAACAAGATGGTTCAAGTTATATGGTTCTGTTTTAAGAAAAGAAAAGGGGGGATCAAGCAAAAAACAGTGGGAGGAGTCCTTCTAGAGGATATAAATATCAATTTAAGAGAAGAAAGGTAAGAAAGAAGAAAAACATAGCAACAATATAAAAAATAAACAAACAAAATCCCTGAAAAGCACCACAGCAATAAAGACAACAACCAAACAATAACAATGATTCCAAAGTAAAAACAAAGCAAACTAAAACAAAAACAACCCAACCACAACAATAACAAAAATTAATTTGTGTTTCTCTTATTTTTTTTGCATAGACACAGTAAATGTTGGAGCAATTAGAAAGGGAATTCCTTTGGCCTAAGAGATACATGGTTTCTCTACTCTTGAAGTATACTGTCGTGGGAATAAGTATAGGCTCCATACATGCTCTTTTATGCTCCCCTAGGTCCTTTTGTGGTGTCTGGAAACTTTCCACTCAGTTGTGGATAATAAACTCATGTCTCTGTAACTAGAGATCTTGGTATTTGGACAGGTCATAGGACGCAGCCTAGGATGAAGTCTTTTTTTTAACGCTTCTGTTCCATCACTACTGTTTTAATCAGTCTTTTTCAGTTGGTGGTCTTAGTTTTTGCAATGATCCTGGGACAAAGCCTAAGATAGAGTATTTGATTATGTTTTCAGAAGTTCTGCTCAGTTGCAGTTGTCTCAGTCAGACCTCTGGAATTAGAGACCTTGGTGGTACAGATCATATTCCAAAGCCTAGACTAAGTTTTTTTTTTTTTTTTTTTTATTGATCCCAGAATAAGTTCTGCCTAGTCATGATTGTCAAAGTCAGTTTTCTGTAGTTAGCAATCTTGGCTTTTGCACAGATCAAAGGATGACGTGTATTCTGATTTCATCTTATCATTTGGTGGTGAGATAAGATAACCTGCTTTTAGATCAAGTTGTTGCCATTTCCTCATTGAAGGATGTTATATGAAAATTGACACAAGTTGGTGTTAGATCAGTATTAAGAATGTCCCAGAGAGAGTTTGTTCCTGGAGTTGGTGTCAGTTCTATGTTTGAGATCTAGGGTTTGGGATTGGAAGGTTACTGTCTAATCACATGGAGTCTAACTTGAGGCCACATGACATATATTCAAGGTGGAATACTTTTTATTGTAAAATGTATGAGTTCTTATCCTTAATAGATAAGAGCTTGCTTCTATACATAAAATTTCCCCTTTTTTATTATGCCTTTGCAAAAAAGAAATGGTACTACATTATATTGCCGGTGCATTTGGGAGTGAGAGTGTCAAGCTTTATCATTCTGTGTCCTGGTTTTGACCTAAGCTTTTATCCCAGGCAAGACTTTTTCTTGTAGGTTTTTGTAGCAAGCAGAATCAAAACAGGTGAAATTAAGGAAGAGAAGAAAACATAAACAAGACAATAAAGGATAAAATAAATAAGAATGAATTAAAAAAAGTAATAAAGGGAACAAAGTGATGCAGGAGACTACCTCACATTTGAGGATAAACAGGTTAAGAGGTAGTACTATAAAGGTCTTGAACTTACAAAAGAAATATAGGCTTCCCCATTGTCTTTTAAGATATTCTTTTTTTTTGGGGGGGGGTGGAATCCAGAGTATATTTTCATCACACATCCTGGTCTTGTTTAGTTTGAGAAGCGATTTGCAGCAAAAAATGTCTCCAGTAGAGTTCTTGTACTTGGGATTCTTCTGGAGTTTAATCCAGTGTCAAGCAATAGTCTACATTTGGTGGGGGATGAGAAGGAGGACCACAGAGCATGAGTCAGCAGGAGTGTTGGTTGTATTTTCTTGCTGAGGGACAAGATGTAGTGTCCTTTCGCTTGGGAACTGAGTGATGGCTTATTAGGGGGCAGGAGTTTGGTCATGATATCTAATGGTTTAAGCCCTGAGGGTAAAGATCATTACTAAGGTGGGATATCAGATTGGGATTGGGGGCTGAAGGGATAGTAGGATTTCTGCAGGGGTGGAGGAGGGATAGTTTATATGAGGGGATATATAAACTATAGGCTTTTGTAATTGTAAACTATTTGCAATTGTAAACTATTGTTTACAATTTTAGTTTGACTCTCATAGAGGAGTCTATGTACTCATGTCCACATAAAGACAAACATTAGTGATCTATTCTTAAAGTGTTGTTAGAGGTCTGACCCTCATAGGATGGATCTGAGCTCTTAAGGCCTGCTTGAATTAAGATAATTAGCTTAGATATATCTTAATAAAGAGATGAAGGGAGAGCAAAAGATGAGAGAGGATAAAAGAAAATATGTAAATATAGTAAAAATAAATAAAAAATTAAATAAATCAAATAAAAGGGATCTGATCAGTGCATCGAAGTTGGGAGGTTTTCTCAGTTTCTAGGCATTTCATCAGTGATGGGATTGGGCCTTGCTAAATGAAGGTTTCAGGGTTATATAATGGCTGGAACAGTTTAGGAAACACTTAGGTTTTGCATCTTGAGTACTAAACAATGTGTTAATGAGGCCTACCTATGTAGGTGGCTACCCTATGTAGTATTTTCTGCTGCATCTTATGTATCGAAGTTCCTTTCCTAAAGAGAAACTAACAGTGTGGGTTTATTTGACATAGATTGAATTGTTGATGATGAAGAAGAAGAGAAAAATGAAGAAAGGGGAGAAGGAAAGAAGTAGGGAGAAGAGAGAGAAAGAGAGAGAGAAAGGAACTGTTAATTTGCCAAAGACATGTTTGATTAGTAGGTCTTGTAACATAAGTCTATGGTTTCAGTGGTCTGAATGGTCATATGCATCAGGTCTCTTAATAGAGGACATAAACCGAGGAAAAGGGTATATTGGAGTGTTTTATTAAGAATTTTCATAAAACAAACTGAATATGGTATCTAGTATGACTGAGCACCAAGGTATAAATTAGGGTGTCCACCCTTTGTATCCAGGAATCCCTTTGGACAGAGAAGCTGAGAGGTTATTTTACTCCTCATAAGATTAAGACATTAAAACATATTGTGAGGAAATACTTCTGCTGGAGTCTCTGGCTTCCAATCAAATTCTTCGCCTGTACTTGTGTATAAGTAACATAAGACATTTTTATAGATCTTTGTAGTAAAAGGCTGATTACATAACTGTTCAGTCTAAAAGGTTGTTTCCAGTGTTGCTGATTTCTTTATAGAATAATGGGTAGTAGAGGCTTCATGTTGTTCCTCTTCTACTTGTTTTGAACATATCTCCCTGGTAAATGCTGACAACTAAAGTGCTTGGAGTCTCTACCCTACTAGACCATTGTATTTGTTCTTGGAGTATTATATTATATATGGTGTATGTTCCTAAGTACCTCAGAAAAGTGCTACCAACCTGTATGTATCCATCTTCTGGCTTACTTTATTTAACATAATATTTTCTAGATCCATCTATATTGCTGAAAAATTCATGATTGTATCATTTCTAACTGCTTTGTAGTATTCCATTGTGTATAGATACCACATCTTCATAATCCACTCATCTGTTGTTGGGCAGAGAGGTTGGTTCCAAATCTTGGCTATTGTACTGAGTGCTGCGAGAAATAGTGCTGTGCACAGATACCTTGGGATGAATGTCCTTTGAACTTTGGAATAGATACCCAGGAGTGAAATTGCCGGGTCATATGGCAGCTCAATTCTGAGTTTACTGAGCACTCTCCACACTGTTTTCCATAGGGGTTGGACCAGGCAGCATTCCCACCAGCAGTGAATGAGAGTTTCTTACCACATCCACGCCAACAGAGATTGTTCCTGTTATTTTTGATGTGAGCCATCCTCACTGGTGTAAGGTGGGACCTCATTGTTGTCTTGATTTGGATTTCCCTAATGATGAATGAAGGTGAGCATGTTTTCTTGTGTCTGTTGGCCATTTCTGGTCTTCCTCGGAGAAGTGTCTATTCATTTCTTCTCTCCATTTTTCTATGACTTTATTAGATTTTTTGGAGCCCACCTTTCTGAGTGCTTTGTATATCTTAGATATAAGCCCATTATCTGATGTGTTGAGTTCAAAAATGTTTTCCCATTTTGTTAACTGTCTTCTAGTTTCAACTAGGGTTTCTTTTGCCATGCCGAACTTTTTACTTTACTGTAGTCCCATTTATTTGGGTTTGATGCTAAAGTACTTGCCATTCTATCCTCAAAGAGTTTTTGATTTAGCGGTCTTGGAGTATTTTGTCTATTTTTCCTCAATAAACGTTATAGATTCGGGTCTGATTTCAAGGTCTTTCTATATTTATTTATTTATTTATTTTTGAAAAAAATTTTTTATTTTAATTATGACAACAAAGATGCAAAGAAAGAGGGCAGGGTAAAGTTACAGTGGAAGCACAATCATCCATAAACAGAATTCTCGGTAGTCCCATCAATGATATCCCAGCCTTGAACTTTCAGCCAAAGAGCATTAAGAAAAACAAAGGTGAACCCATGTACAATACAATTACTTTGTCTTTCAAATCCCCAGTTGTAGTACATATAATTTCTTAGCAGCACACAATATAATCTAAGTACATTAGACTTATGTAACTCCTTAAACATTGAGGGCAAAGTACATTTATCTAGTTTCATGCATATGTATACTAGTTTAAGTTAACCCCTATGTTTCAGTGGATTGTTTTTCTTAGGGATTGGAGTCAAGGGAACATAGTAAAAAGCAGTGTTAGAGTGGCATTTGTTTGCATAGGCCCACCAAAATGTAAGGGACATGGATAGAAAAATTATGGTCTAAATACAAGGAGACCCTACCCCTGAAGTTTCCTGGCACAGGACCGACTCTAGGCTCCAGGCAAACTAGTTTGTCCAATCCAAGTCATCGTCTGTAGTGGCAATACACCTCCATTCCTCACATAGTTTCTGTTATTGGTATCATGCTTCTGTATTAAAGATCCTGGGGTATACTTATCCCATATTGCAGTCAGGATGGTGCAGAGCATCCTCTCTGATGCTCACCTCACACTGAAGGGGCAGTAGAGAGAACCATGTCCTGTAGAGCAGGTAATTGTTGCTGTCAAATCTTCTCATGTCCTTCAAAATAGTTCTGGGATTGTTAGATCCACTGTATGTCTTTGGTCTGAGATTAGAACTGTGTGCTACTGAAGTTAAGAAGGGTAGACCTGGGGTACTGATTTCAAGGTCTTTCATCCATTTTGAGTTGACTTTTCTATAAGGTGTGAGGTATGGATCAATTTTCTTTTCTTTCCTTTTCTTTTTTTTTTTTCGGTTCACTCCCGGCAGTGCTTAGGGGTTACTCCTGGCTCCATGCTCAGAAATTGCTCCTGGCAGGCATGGGGACCATATGGGGCACCAGGATTTGAACTGATGACCTTTTGCATGAAAGGCAAACGCCTTACCTCCATGCTATCTCCCGGGTCCCCAATTTTATTTTCTTACAGGTGGATATCCAGTTGTTCCAAAGCCTTTTGTTCAAGAACTGTCTTTGTTCCATTTCAAGTTTTTGAATCTTTGTCAAATATTAATTGAATGTATATTTGGGGGTTTATCACTGGATATTCTCTTCTATCCCACTTGTTTGAGACTCTGTCTTTTTGATCTAGTACTATGATGTTTTGATCACTATGGCTATATAGTAAAGCTTCAGGTTAGGTAAAGAGATGACACCCAGCTCCGTATTTGACTAACCTGGTTCTTTAGTGGTTCCAGATTGATTTTATAAATGATTGTTCTAAGTCCTTAAAAATGATGTCTGAATTTGAATAGGGATTTCATTGAATCTATAAAGAAGTTAGGTAAGATAGTCATTTTGACTATGTTGATTCTACCTACCCATGAGCATGGATTGTTCTTCCAATTCTTTAGGTCTTCTTCAATTTTTTCTGAAGTGTTTTGGAGTTTTCATGGCCTAGGTCCTTCTCTTCTCTTGTAAAGTTGATTCGATATATTTGATATTTTTGGATACTATTTTTAATGGGATTGTTCCTTAATCTCTTTCTCCACTACTTTATTGTTTGTAAAGAGAAACGCTACTGTTTTTAGTGTATTGAATTTGTAGCTGGCCACATTGCTGTATTTGGTTAATTGTTTCTAGGATGTTACTGTGGACTCTTTAGGGTTTTCAATATATATCATCTTATCATTTGCAAAAAGAGAGTTTAAGTTCCTCTTTCCCTATATGGATTCATTTGATTCTCTTCTCTTTTCTGATTGCTACTCTATGACTTCTAAAACTATATTGAATAAGAGTGGAGAGAGCGAACAGCCTTGCCTACTACCTGACCTTAGTGGGAATGCTTTCAGTTTTTGCCATCAAGGATAATGTTGGTTGTTGGCTTTTTTGTATATAACTGTAACTATTTTGAGGAAGGTTTCTTCCAGTTCTATTTTGCTGAGTGTTTTCATCATGAATGGGCATTATATTTTGTCAAATGCCTTCTCTGCATCAATTGAAATAATCATGTGATATTTTTCTTGTTGTTGATGTGGTGTATGACATTGATTGATTTGCAAATGTTGAACAATTCTTGGTCATGGTGTATAATCTTTTTGATGTAGTGCTGGATTCGATTTACTAAGATTTTATTGAGAAATTTTGCATCTATGTTCATTAGTGAGATTGGTCTGTAATTCTCTTTCTTGGTGGTTTCTTTGTCAACTTTGAGAATGAATGTGATATTAGCCTCATAAAAGGAATTAGGAAAAATTCCTGTCTTTTTAATGTTTTGGAAGAGCTTGTGATAATAATTCTTCTTGGAATGTTTGATAGCATTCACCTGTAAAACATTCTGAACTGGACTTTTGTTCTTGGGGAGTTTTTTAATTACTGATCGAATTTCCTCAGATGTGACTGGCCTGTTTATGCTCTATACTTCCTCCTTATCAAGTCTCGGAAGATGACATTTTTCCAGAAATCTATCAATTTCTTCTGGATTTTCTGAACTGAGTACAGTTATTCATAAAAAGTCCTCATAAAATGTTGGATTTCTAGGGGTTCTGTTGTAATCTCTCCCCTTTCATTTATGATCCTATTTATTGGGGGTGTTTTCCCTCTTTCTTTTTGTGAGTCTTGCCAGTGTTTTTTCTATCTTGTTTACTCTTTCAAAAGCAACTCCTGGTCTCATTGATTATTTTGTATTATTTATTTAGTTTCTATGTTGTTTATTTTTACTGTTTTTTTTATTATTTCTTGTCTTTTGGTTGTGATTGGGTTTCTTTGTTGCTGTTTTTCCAGTTCCTTAAGGTATCCCTTTAAACTGTTGATTTTGTCATTTTCCTCTTTCCTGACATAGGCCTGAATTGCTATAAGTGTCCCCCTAATTCCTGCTTTCGCTGTGTCCCACACATTTTGACAATTTGACTCTTCATTATCATTAATCTCAAGGAATCTTTTTATTTCTTCCTTAGGTTCCTCTTTTATGTAGCTATTGTTGAGCAGCATGTTGTTTAATATCTAGGTATTGAATATTTTCCATAGTTTCTTTTTACAGTCAATCTTGATCTTTATTGCATAGAGATCTGATAGGATATTTCTAATAATCCTTATATTTGTGACTTTATGCAAGTTAGATTTATATCCTAAGTCATGATCTATTCTGGAGAAGGTGCCATGTGACTTCAGAAGAATGCATATACTGCTTTCTGAGAGTAGAGGGCCTTAAATGAGTTCATTAGCACTATTTCTTCTAATTTTTTATTTAGGGCTCTTATTTATTTGCTAATTTTCTGTCCGGTGGATCTGTCCAGTGGTGATAGTGGAGCATTGAGATATCCTACTACTATCATCTTTTCTTTCATGTGTTTCTCCAGGCTTGCAAACAAATGCCTTGCATATTTTGCTGGCTCTGCATTTGGTGCATAAATATTGACCATAGTTAGTACTTCTTCGTTTATTATTCCCCTGATCAATAAGTAGTGACCCTATTTGTCTCTGATCATTTTCTTGAGGTTGAATGCAATTTGGTCTGATATAAGTATGGCTGTCCCAGCCTATTTTCCCACTGATTTGAATAATTGATTTTCATCCTTTTATTATAAGCCTGTGTCTATCCTGTACTTGTTGTACTTGCAGGCAGCAGAAATCTGTTTTTTGTATTCTAAACCAACTCTCTAGTAGATATCTTTTAATGAGCTAGTTTTGTTCATTTTCCATTGCCATCTAAGGAGATTATTGACAGAAAGAGCTGTTGTGCAATTGTATTGTGTAGGGTGGTTGTTGTTACAATTGGGGACTTGAATTGCATAATTCATCTGAGTATATAATTTAGAATCGGTTTTGTTTGTGGCAATAATGTGAGTTCATTTTGTATGAGACTGTTATTAGTTCTCCCATATGAATGAGAGTTTTTCTGGGTAGTGTACTCTAGGTTGGAAATTTCTTT
>PVKC010045073.1:0-11487 GCA_004027635.1 Crocidura indochinensis | reverse complement strand
TTGCCACACAACATTCGTCATCTTGTAAGAACCAAGATTTCGCCCCCCCCCCAAGTCCATGATAAGGACTTTTAGGCTAAGAAAAGCCAAAACCCTAGTAAAGTGTACTTTTACACTCCAAGCTGAAGGCAAAAAGAGAGAGAGAAATAAAACCAAAGTTGGTGCCCTCCAGGAATAAGGAACTAGGAGTTGAGTGAGCTTGGAATGTTCTATCTGAAAAGGCTCCCTTAACAACCAAAGTTAGAATCAGAGTATCCCTTGACAGCCAGGGTTCAAAATAGAATATTTGTCGACAATCAAGGTTTGAATCAGAGTATCCCTTGACAGACAGCCAGAGTTTGAATCAGAGTAACCCTAGACAACCAAAGTTGAACCAGAAAAATCAGTGATTAGTTAAGACATCTGTACATTGAAATGATTGTATTGTTACTGCTTGTGATTTCTATATAAACTGCTTGAAGATTTGACCTGAGGTCTTTGCCAAGAAACCCTTTGTTGAATGAGGTGGGACCTTGGCTAGTCATTATTAAACTCCTTTTTGCACCTTGCATTATCGGAGGTGGTCTTTGACTCTTAGCACCTACATGGGTGTCAACTCAGACTCTAGCAATCTGATTAAAAAAACAGGACAAGGGGCCTGAGAGATAACACAGCGGTGTTTGCCTTGCAAGCAGCAGACCCAGGACCTAAGGTGGTTCGTTCAAATCCCGGCGTCGTATATGGTCCCCCGTGCCTTTCAGGAGCTATTTCTGAGCGGATAGCCAGAAGTAACCCCTGAGCACTGCCAGGTGTGGTCCAAAAACCAAACCAAAACAAAAACATAAAACAATGGAAAAACCAGTTAGTAATTTAATTAAGGATTTTCAAGTGTAAAAAAAGGCCCATTTTTCTGTTCTCCAAATAATTGCTATGAATAGACACTAAGTAAGTTAGAAATCTGCTATCCATTCAACTGATACCCCTTCCTGTTTAGCAAACTTCTTTAATATTCGTGAGTTGTTGGGATTGAGAGAGAGTTCAGGGCTTAACATGCTTTTCTTGAAAGCAGTCAACTCTGGTTGGGTCCCAGGCACTGCAACTTAATGGATGACTTAAACCAGGGGTCCTCAAACTTTTAAACAGGGGGCAGTTCACTGTCCCTCAGATCGTTGGAGGCCAGACTATAGTAAAAACAAAAACTACGAACAAATTCCTATGCACACTGCACATATCTTATTTTGAAGTGAAGAAACAAAATGGGAACAAATATAGTATGTGGACCATGAGCCGTAGTTTGAAGCAAACCCCTTGCTGTTCCTGCAAGTATTTGTGATATGGGATTCAATATCTAAATCATTTTAAATTCACTGAAAGGCACAAAGCCATTTTCTTACAGAAAAAAGTGCAGAAAAGACTTTCACATTTGGTCTTAGGTAGCCTTAGGTACATTTGATAGCATTAGTGACCATAGATAACTTTAGTGGTACATTTAAGGACCTTTTAAAAGTCTTAATTCAGGAGTGATATTGGTATTTTGATGGTTAGGTGGATGCAGTAACTCTGTACCTGAACACAAACATTTACATTCTAGTAAGCTAATGTTGCATCAACAAAATAAGAATAGCTGAAAAGGGACTGAGAGATAGCATGGAGGCAAAGCGTCTGTCTTGCATGCAGAAGGTCGGTGATTCAAATCTCGGCATCCCATATAGTCCCCTGAGCCTGCCAGGAGTGACTTCTGCGCATAGAGCCAGGAGTAACCCCTGAGCAAGGCTGGGTGTGACCCCAAAACAAAACAAAACAAAACAAAAAAGGATAGCTGAAGATAAAGCTTTCAGGGGCCAGAACGGTGGCACAAATGGTAGGGTGTTTGCTTTGCACATGCTGACCTAGGACGAATCATGATTCAATCCCTCGGAATCTCATATGGTTCCCTCAAGCCAGGATCGATTTCTGAGAGGATAGCCAGGTGTAACCATCCCTGACTGTCATCGGTGTGGCCCTAAATAAATAAATAAATAAATAAATAAATAAATAAATAAGTAATAATAACCAAACAAAAAATAAAGATGAAGCTTTCAGTGCAGATGTTCTTTTAAATATAGGTTCTTTCCTTAGATCTGTCATTAATCTTTCATAATTGTTTTTCATCATCTTGATGTAATCTATTCCTCCTCTGAGCCTAGAGTCTTATTTGAACCTCTATGATATCTCTGATAATTATATGCTCATGTTGTATCCTCCATTGGACTTTCTCATCTGGGTATTCTCAGCATATAATACATTGCTCAATGATGGGGATTTGTTCAATTAACTCAGGCAAGCAACAGTTTCCTGTCTGCCTACAATTACCTCTGATTTGTAGTTGGAACCAAGTGATGTAATAGGTGAGGAGAGACCCCTGGTGGTAGTGGATTATTTCAGGGGAAGGAGGTCCGTCTGAAAGGAAGGACTAGATGGTAGAAGAAAGCACATAAAGTGTGATGTTGGAAGGAGAACAAACAAGACATCTGGAGTGCTATTCAGAAAACGGCCTTCAGACTGAAAGGCCACTTGAATAGGGTAATGACTCTGAACTTCTTCATTGAAGAACTCATTTTCAAATCTAGTTCAGTGGCTCTGAAGCCATATAACCTTGGCCAACTTAATTATCTTTTATGGGTTGAGGTCACTTCATCTATAAAACATGAACAGTAAGTAGCTCACAACACTGCTGGAAAATATTGAACAAAACAGTGTCCAGTTTTTGTTTATGAGAGTAATTACTGTGTTAACTAATCACAGGAAGAAGGTGAGAATATAGTTAAGGTAGGGAAAATTTTGCCACTGGCACTGGCTCTGGTGAGGAACTTATGGCTCTTTTGTGTTTTTGGAAGTTTTCTGGAAGGGGCCTCTCTGATAGCACTGGTCGAGCAGGTCTGTGCCAGGTAATGTTTTTGTTTGATTGGTTTTTGGATCATATCCAGCAGTGCTCATGAATTACTCTTGGTTCTGCAATGGAAATAATTTAAAAAACACACAAATGGGCCCAGAGAGATAGCACAGCGGCGTTTGCCTTGCAAGCAGCTGATCCAGGACCAAAGGTGGTTGGTTCAAATCCCGACTTCCCATATGGCACCCCGTGTCTGCCAGGAGCTATTTCTGAGCAGACAGCCAGGAGTAACCCCTGACACTGCCGGGTGTGCCCCCTCCCCCCCCAAAAAAAAGCAACAAAAAATACACAGAGAAAAGAAAACCAGTAAAAGTAAACAACACCAATAAGCTGCAGGATAATGCCAAAATATCTAATATTTGCATAATTAGAATCCTTAAAGAAGAGGAAAACAAGTATTAGCATGAGTAAGTATTCCCAATTTTTTAAATGTGAGGGAAATTAAAAATCCCTTGACTCAAGAATTCAATAAAATTCAAATACAATAAACATTTTATTTTATTTTTTTCAGGCCACACCCGTTTGATGCTCAGGGGTTACTCCTGGCTAAGTGCTCAGAAATTGCCCCTGGCTTGGGGGGACCATATGGGATACCAAGGGATTGAACCGCTGTCCTTCCTTGGCTAGCGCTTGCAAGGCAGACACCTTACCTCTAGAGCCACCTCTCTGGCCCCTCAATAAACATTTTAAAATGCATATAATAGTCATCAATTTCCCCACAAAAACAGTAAGAAAAAATCATAAAAGTCTCTAGAGAAAATAAGACATAGTAGAAGAAAATTAAAGGTTTATTAATGGAAACAATGTAAATGGGAAGATAGTAGAATAGTAGCTTTAAGGTAATGACATTTTAATGACAGCTGCTGTCCACCCAATATTCTGTATTCAGTAAAAATAATGTTTTTAAACAAAAGATCTAAAGACTATTTTCAGATTTGCAAAAGGTGCAGTACTGTCTCTCTCCTCTCTCTCTCTCTCTCTCTCTCTCTCTCTCTCTCTCTCTCTTTCTCTCTCTCTCTCTTTGCTTAACGTGATACCTTCCTGTTCCATCCACAGTGCAGCATACTGCATGTTTTCATCTCTTTTTTACAGCAATGTAGTATTTGACTATGAATATACCATAACTTCTTCATTCAATCATCTATTCTTGGACATCTGGGTTGTTTCCATAGCCCAACCTTTGTGCTTAGTGCTGCAATAAATGGAGGTGTGCATATATCTTTTTAACTTCCTGTATTTTTTATTTAAAAAAAAGACAATTTATTTTAAAAGACCTTAAAAAGGCAGGAAGGAATCTGTTGACTATAGATAGCCATCATTTTCTTTGATTGCAGAGGTAGGAAGAAAGAGAAGACATGTTTAAAGTACAGAGCATTCATATATTGGATAGAAAGGTGAGTAGGTAATTGCTAGGGTGTGAAATTTGAAAACAGACGATGATGGGGGATATAGGTCATTCTATTTCATGGTACAGGAATTCCAAAGTGAGTGATTCAAATACCAAAAATAGATGTGAAAACACCTGTATAGTCAAACTGATGAGCAGAAAAGAAGGAACATGTATATGGCAGGACATTAGGATTCTGGAAATATTCTATGTCTCAGGAATTTTAGGAAAAATTTAAAACCAAAATCTCCTCTGGAAGAAGGAGAATATAGAGAAGTGGAAATAAGTTGCTTCCTTTCAATGGTAACTCATGTAGATTTAGTGCTGAAATGACTAGGCCTCCCAGGAAAATTGTAATTTTTTAAATTGTAATTTACTTTACCCTCTGTTCTTTCCTTTTCCATTGCTTTAGTCAATCTTCAGACCATAATTTCTTTTATTATTATTATTATTATTATTATTATTATTTAGAACAGAATTTATATGAAAGCTTTTGTATGTTCAACACTAGTGCCTATTATGGGATATTAAACCAAAGTGATGCTTTGGAAAATTCATATAAATATGTGAATATAGAATTTTTATCTAATTGTTGTGATAAATAGAATACGCTAGAAGAAGACTCCACTCCACAAATTTGAGAAAGGTGCTAGAATAGTTATTTAGGGGTTAATTTTAGTAACAGATAGAGAGTTAAGAAGATGACAGCAAGACAACGACTAGGAATTGGGCTTCATTTAGGACCAATGAGAATGGTATTAAGCTTGGAAACTCCCTTGAGAAGACTGGATGACTAAGCGTAACCAAGACTTTTGAACTCTGAGCAAGTACATCAGAGTGTTCTCAGTTGACCCATTTCATAAACTCCTTATAATATGACTGGTACTACCATTTAGCTTTTACTGTTTTTTTTTTTTCATTTTTGCATGCATTGTGGATAATTGCTAGCACCTAGACAACTTGGTTACACAGCCTGCATCTTTCAATCAATTTCCTAAGACCCATCTAAAACTTCACCCAAAATGATTTAAGTACATAATCATTAAAGATATTGTAAAATCATTAATAGGTTTGGCATTCCAGGGTTTAGTCATAGAAGGGTTGGCTACAACTGTAGTAGTGGACTACTCTCATTCATTTCATGTGCTTTTATAAGTGGGCTGGGTTTGCTACTGTAGAACTAGTATGTGTGATCTTCAATTCCATTCTAATTATACAAAAGAACAGAGAGCTTCTGACAAGTTCAAATCATTTGGTAAAAATCATAGTGATGTCTTGAAATAAATGTGACAAAAGGATCTGGCTCTCAATTTGAATGACTCCCATGTACATATATAGATTTATCATGCAGAATGTGCAAAAGATTAGAACTGTGCCTGGTGTCACTCACTTGTGCCTGTATCTTGGTGTTGTGAATACAAAAGGAGACAAAATTCTAATAATGGAAAAAAGGCCTTCACAGTCTTTTCACAGCTTCAGATATGCCTAAGAAGTAGTAACATTGCTGAAACTGCTGAAGCCAAAATAAACACCTCTTTTTTTTTTATTGATTAACCACAGATGTATTAACTTTCTTTTTTTTTTTTTAAATATTTAAGAATAAAGAGTTTTTCCACTAGGTGGTAGAATTTTGCCATGGCCATAAGTTTCAAAATGTTTGGAGGAGGGGAAGTTGCTTAATTAAAAGTTGAAATAAAATAGAAATTGACTAATAATAAGACAACACATCAATTAAAAAGATTGTTTTTCTTGGGGCCGGAGAGATAGCACAGCAGCGTTTGCCTTGCAAGCAGCCGATCCAGGACCTAAGGTGGTTGGTTCAAATCCTGTCATCCCATATGGTCTCCCGTGCCTGCTAGGAGCTATTTCTGAGCAGGTAGCCAGGAGTAACCCCTGAGCACCGCTGGGTGTGACCCAAAAACCAAAAAAAAAAGATTGTTTTTCTTGCTAAAAAGCAAAATATCTTTCTGTTTTTATTACTCTCTCTTTTGGGTCACACCTGTTTAGAGGTTAGTTACTCCTACTCTTTGTTTATGAATCACATTTGGTGGGCCTCAGGTAGACCATATAGGACTCCAGGGATCAAACATAGGTTAGCTGTGTGCGAGGCAAGGATACTACTCATTGTACTAGCTCTCTGGCCCCCAGAAAATCACTCCTACTGCTTGAAGTAGTCCCCCCCCCGAAAAAAAATAATTTTAAAACTCTACATTTTCAGACTAAAACAGAGCTTGTAGAGAACAGCCTTACAGGGAGAGTTAATATGCAATTTATAAACTTTTTTATCTGTGGAATTCTATATCATATATGTTTTGTCATATTAGAAAATATTTGTACAGTTTTTTTTATTACTATTTTCCTTTTGGTTATGGGCCACATTTCAGTGCTCAGAAGCTCTACTAGACTTGATATCAGGGGTTATTCCTGGTGATGTTCAGTGGAGCATTCTATGCTGGGAACCAGACCCTGGCCTTCTGCATGATAGCATCTGTTACAGCTCATTGAGCTTTCTTTCCAGCCTCTAACCTATTTCTTTTATGTTCCTTTTTCTTTTTTGCCACATTTGGCAGTGCTCAGGGATTACTCCTGGCTCTGTGCTCAGGAGTTATTCCTGCCAGTGCTCGGGGACTGTATGGGATGCTGGTAATTGAACCCAGGTCAGTGATGTGCAAGGCAAGTGCCTTACTTGTTGTGCTCTTGCTTAGACCACTCCCACTGTCTCTTTACTTTTTAAGGAACTGTCTTGAACCTCTCTGCCTGACCGCAGTTACAATTTCTAACTTTTTATAATATCTAAGCTATATTTAAACATATATAAAAATAGGCTGGAGAGATAGCATGGAGGTAAGGCATTGCTTTGCATACAAAAGGATGGTGGTTCGAATCCTGGCATCCCATAGAGTCCCCAAGCCTGCCAGGAGCGATTTCTGAGTATAGAGCCAAGAGTTACCCCTGAGCACTGCCGTGTGTGACCCAAAAATCAAAAAAAAAACACAAAAAACAAACAAAACCCCATATATAAAAACGTAACTATTTATAATATGTACCATAGTATCTCATTTTACTAAGCATGTCACTGCAGTATTTATCAAAATTAACTATTTTATTAGCAACTTCCTTTGATGCTTTTGAGAAAGAAAACCCAAGAATCAGAAAGGAAAAGATCAGAAGATATAATTACTTACTGTCAAGACAGGTTTTTTAAAAATTAAATTTCTGGTTTCTTTGTAAGGAAATTTTAGTATCATTTTAGCATTAAACCTTCCATGTCTCTGTTTAAATCTTGCTGTGTCCATAGTAATAATTATTTTATGTTCTACAAAACACATTTCTAAATTATTAGCACTTTTAATTATAAAACGATATTAGATAGATTCCTTGTGCTTTTTTTTTTTTTTTTTTTTTTTTTTTTTTTTTTTTGGTTTTTGGGCCACACCCAGTGACGCTCAGGGGTTACTCCTGGCTATGCGCTCAGAAGTCGCCCCTGGCCTGGGGGACCATATGGGGCACGGGGGATCGAACCGCGGTCTGGCCAAGGCTAACGCGGTAAGGCAGGCACCTTACCTCCAGCGCCACCGCCCGGCCCCCCTTGTGCTTTTTTTAAAGTATGTACTTGGCAAGTGAATGAAATTGTTTGCATTCATTAAGTTTCTCTATATAGTACCTTGCTTTTTTAGATAAACTTCTTTAATTTTTTCCTTATCCAGAAAATGAACTTTTCTGACCCTTTTAGTATTCCCAGTATGGCACCTTGGCTCTTTCCCCTAAATCTTTTGAGCACTATAAAGGCCTTTGTTGATAACAAGATTCAGTTCTAGCCTCCATAGAATTGGAACAGGTTCTATGATTAATAAATAATTTTAGGACTTGGATAGAGATTGACTAGACATTGTTTCTCTCCCTGAGTCCCTTTGTGGTCTGAACTCACAATATAATTTGCCACCCAGAGCCAATGCCCTGACCTTTTAGCCTTTTTGCTATTTGGATCTTTCTTCCATTACAGAGCTTGCTTTACTTTCATGAAAAATTCACACATTGAAAGCTGATTTTGTAGTGGAATTGGGCTGAGGCTCTTTTTAACCCTCAATGACCCACAGTGCTTCCCTGAATAGAGAGAAGATTATATCCAGTTCTCAAAAATGCATGTTCTGAACTCTTTCTCCTGTTTTGTGATGTTTTGGGCAAGTCTTCTATAGGACTCTCAATACTTGTCTATGGAGAAGCTTATTTTTTGGCTAGACACAATGCACATCAAACACACTGAAGAGATACAGACAGGTACATAAGGAAAATGTCCCTGATTTTACTGACAAGATGTAGCAAAGCATAGAGATGAGAAGACTGACAATGATGTTTCAGTGTGGAAAGTCAGGATAGGAAAGGCATTAGCAACTGTGAGAGTCCAGATTCCAGGAGCCTAAACTGGCTCTGAGAGGCCAGGAAAGTATATCAGTTAGAAATGCTGCATAGCAAACTGAACACAGGTAGAAATCTACACTCCTATTTGATTATAATCCACAGACACTGTGTTCTTTGCTTCACAATGCCATGAATGTCATCTCCAAAGACTCAAGAGGTGGTATAATTTACTAGGTGGAATTCTTGGTGGTGTTTCTTATATGTGGTGTCTGACAGCAGATATCCCTCAAAGATGGTGTCCTTTTCCTGTGATCTGGACTTTATCAACACATGGCAGTTTTGGAATAAACTCATATTCAATTAGCTCAGCCTTCCAAAAAGCATGGGAATAAATAATATCATTGTGGCTATCTTTGTTTGGGTGCTTTTGTTTTCATTTGTGAGTGTGTTCAGCAATGTCCAGGGTTTGTTCCAGTGACCAGTGACCTGCGAAGAGATAGTATGTGGTGCAGAGAATTTTAACCAGGATTGCCTGAATTCAAGGCCAGCAAGCATATTCTTTCTGTATTATTTCTTTAATTTGTCTGTGGCCATCATTGAAAAATCCTTTCTTAGGGAGGTCAAACTTCTGGTTTGGTGCTTAGGTATTATTTTTTACTGGGGATTTTTGCTCTGGTGATGATGTGTGAGACTAGCAGTAAAGCCTGGGTCTCACTTCTGCTTCTAGAGCTAACTCTTGAACACCTTTAAAACACTTCTTAACTCATTTCCTGTCTAGTGCCCCATATATTCTACTGTTAGATTTTTTGGGTGCAGTTAAACATTTTCTTCCCACTCTCATGTAGAGCAGAGCATTTTAGAAATAGATAGAATGGGGGCCGGGCGGTGGCGCTGGAGATAAGGTGCCTGCGCTAACCTAGGGCGGACCTTGGTTCGATCCCCTGGTTCCCCATATGGTCCCCCGTGCCTGCCAGGAGCGACTTCTGAGCGAATAGCCAGGAGTAACCCCTGAGTGTCACCGGGAGTGGCCCAAAAACCAAAAAAAAAAAAAAAAAATTAAAAAAAGAAATAGAATGAACAACTTCCAGGAAGCCAGGAAAAGAATCAAATATCTCTTTGAATATATATAATCCATAGTAGGATTCAGATTACTGGAGGCAAAATAAGAAAAAAATGACATAATGGAGTCAATCTGGTGACTGAAAGAACACTTTAATATTGACAACTCATAGTCCACAAGTTGACTGGGCTGGAGGGTAAGGAGTAGAATAAGAAAGTAAAGCATTCATTAATTCAGTTTTGGTTTAAGATGTTGGTTCAGCACCCCAAGACCTGAACTTACTTCAGCATAATAGGTGTAGAGAAGAATAGATTGACTCAGTGAGCTGGGCATGAGACCATGTGCTAAGTGGCACAGGTGGAAAAAGCAGCAGGTACAAGTACTAGAAACATGCTTACCTGACCTGCAAAACTCTCACAGGAAAAGGGACAGTGAAGAGTCCTTCACAGATCACTGTTGAGGAATCACTCTTTGCAAATGTCCTGACTAACAAATACATTTCTCTCTGGGCCATTCTTTCTAAGGCTGTTAGAAAGTTTGATCTAGGGGCCAGAGAGATAGCATGGAGGTAAGGCACTTGCCTTTCATGCAGAAGGTCATCGGTTCGAATCCCGGCATCCCATATGGTCCCCCGTGCTTGCCAGGAGCAATTTCTGAGCATGGAGCCAGGAGTGACCCCTAAGCACTGCCGGGTAAGACCCCCACCCAAAAAAAAACTACACACACAAAAATAGTTTGATCTATCACATTGATGTGATTCATTTTATCATTAATAAAATCAATTCTATATTTGAATTTTACTTTTCATGGGGTATTTTCCATCCCATTTCAGTATAAATCCTGTTGCCGTGGTAGGTCTCTATCCAGTACACAGGAACATAGCTCAGTTAACTTTCCCTCTCCCTCAGTAATGTCCAAATCTTCCCTTTCCTAGCTAACACTTTCTATACATATCTCTAATTTAGCTCTACCCTAAAATTGCCTACCAGTTTCCTTTGTAAAGAAACCTTAACAGAGCTGTAATGTCTCCCCTGGGATTGCTTCTGCTTTCTGCATTTTCTCCTACCAAGCTAAATTTCCCAGGATCCCTGAGCCCTCCTCTAGTCTACACAATCACTGGATTGCCCTTGCTTCTGCCCACAACCTTCCTGTTGAGGGCAGCTTAAATGTGAGTTAAGTCAGAGTGGACATCAGGGTTGCCAACGGGGACCCAGCACAGCCCCAGCCGTTGTCCCGGGAGTGTGCCAAGCAAACACACACCGTCAGTCTTACAGCTGAATGATGGCATGATGGGCTGTGGCAGAAGGCAGGGGTCTTCTCTCCTCACCATGTGGTCCTGGAAAAACTGAACTTCTAGCATTCATAAAATATTGAGAATCACTACTGCTGCCTAATTGTAAAGAGCCCATAACTGTCCTGTTTCTGGGGATTTTCCATGACACAACATCCCTTTGAGCGGGTAGAGAATTTTTTGAAGAAGGTTGTCCCTGAAGCCAGGCTTTCTCTCCCAAGCTGATCAGTCAGGGCTAACTGCTAGCCTTTTTTGTTCTTTTGTATTTCCCTTCCCTTCTTCTCTCAGAACTCTCTGAAGTGAAGTTTTAGTCAATGGGTTTCAACCTCATAGAGACTCATGTCTGTGTCTCTGGCCTTGACTAGAAGAGAGTGAAGTATGATCCTTCCTTTAGTGCAGTTTTTTTTTATAACCTAACTGTAAAATAAGGGGTCTTGGAGGGAGCTTCTCTTTTTACCTCAACGTCCAGTGTGTGTGTG
>PVKC010045072.1:0-11511 GCA_004027635.1 Crocidura indochinensis | reverse complement strand
AAAAAAAAAAAGATAGCATGAGGAAATCACAAAGAACAAACAGAATAAAATGCCAGGAGAGCTCAGTAAGTGCCTAGACACATTTCTTCATTTTCCTATGTCTGATGGCCAGTGTGACCAACAGTCCTGGCCAATATTCAAAGACATTCTGTGACAATATTACCTGCCTCACCCCTTCAGAAC
The DNA here is from genome assembly GCA_004027635.1 of Crocidura indochinensis. Lineage (NCBI taxonomy): Eukaryota > Metazoa > Chordata > Mammalia > Eulipotyphla > Soricidae > Crocidura > Crocidura indochinensis. The sequence continues at coordinate 11,328 of PVKC010045072.1, read as the reverse complement.
TCATCAGTGACCCTGCAAATCTCATTAGTGATCCTTCTCTTGAACTCAAGGCTCACTATTTCAAGTTCAAGTTTTTCACTTGAACTCACATTCCAATAAGGAAAAAAAAACCTGAAATCTTGGATAACCATAATCTTAACTTTTAATTTAAAACTAGTCACAACTGGAGCTGGACTGACAGTACAGCTGGTCAAGTATTTGCCTTGCACGTGGCTGACTCGGGTTCTATCCCCAGGATCCCATATGGTGGATACCCTGAGCACTATCAGGAAATAATCCCTGAGTGCAAAACCAGGAATAACCCCTGAGCATTGCCAGGTGTGGCCCAAAACAAACAAAAATAAATAAAAAGAATAAACAAAAGGCCAGTTTTATTCTTTTGCTCCTAGTAAAGTCCCCAGTCTACTTCCCAACAGCTAAGTTGCCCTACCTTTCTAGCTAATGCTTGTTTCCTGCAGTAGAATGACTCAGTCACTTAATGCACTGTTTTTTATAACAGAGATCAACTCTTCTTAAATAACATCCTCTTTCCTGGTTCCTGTACCTCAAGATTCAATCTACCATGTTTGTCCCAAATCTGCCATATCTGAAAAGAAGGTAAATGCCCAACAAAAACTTACTCCAATAAAATGCATAAGTACTTTCACAAAGTAGGGTTTAAATGTTGTCATTAAAAATAAGATTCAGGGGCCGAAGATATAGCATGGAGGTAAGGCGTTTGCCTTTCATGCAGAAGGTCATTGGTTTGAATCCCGGCATCCCATATAATCCCCTGAGCCTGCCAGGAGCGATATCTGAAGTGTGGAGCCAGGAGTAACCCCTGAGCGCTGCTGGGTGTGACCCAAAAACCACAAAAATTAAACAAATAAATAAATAAAGAAGATTTAATATCACTTTTTTTTTTTTTTTTTTTGGTTTTTGGGCCACACCCAGCGGCGCTCAGGGGATACTCCTGGCTGTCTGCTCAGAAATAGCTCCTGGCAGGCACGGGGGACCATATGGGACACTGGGATTCGAACCAACTACCTTTGGTCCTGGATCGGCTGCTTGCAAGGCAAACACCACTGTGCTATCTCTCTAGGCACCACTTACAATTTTTAAACAGAACTATTAAATCTATTTTTTCTTTTTTGGCCACACTCAGTGACTCTCAGGGGTTACACCTGGCTATGCGCTGAATCACTCCTGGCTTGAGGGACCATAGGGGACACGAGGGGATTGAATCTCTGTCTGTCCTAGGTTAGTGCATGCAAGGCATGCCCTACTGCTTGCGCCACTGCTCTGGCCCCTAGATCATTTTTTAATAATATATTTAAGCACCATGATTACAAACATGTTTGTAGTTGAATTTCAGTCATAAAAAAAGAACACCCCCCTCACCAGTGAAACCTTCCCACCACCAATGTCCCCAATTTCCCTCCTCCCCCACCCCCTTCCTGCTTTTGAGACAGGCATTCTACTTCTCTCACTCATTACCATTGTCATGATAGTTGTTAGTGTAGTTATTTCTCTAACTGCATTCACCATTCTTTATGATAAGTTTCATATTGTGGACCAGTCCTTCTAGCTCTCTTCTCTATTGTCTCTGGGTATTATTACAATATTATCTTTTAATTTTCTTAAAACCCACAGATTAGTGAGACTATTCTGTGTCTCTCTCTCTTCCTCTGATTTATTTTACTCAGCATAATAGTTTTCACGTCCATCCACGTATAGGAAAATTTCATGACTCATTTTTCCTAACAGCTGCATAGTATTCCATTGTGTATATACACCACAGTTTCTTTAACCACTCATCTGTTGTCAGGTATCTGGGTTGTTTCCAGATTCTGGCTAATACAATATTGTAAATATTGTATATTCTGCAATGAATATAGTTGTGCAGAAGGCATTTTGTATTGTATTTTTGTGATCTTAGGGTATATCCCTCAGAGTGGTATCTATTTTAAGAAATCTTAAAGTAGGAATAATAAAGTCAACAAAAACAAAACTTCAGTCAAGAAGAACTCAGAAAATTTTTTTGTTTTGGTGCCAAACCTGACGAAGTTTGGGGACTATGTCTGGCTCTGCACAGAGATCACTCCTAGCAGGGTTCAAGGGGCCATATGGGAGGCTTGATTTGGACAAGTTCAAAGTAAATACTAACAGCTGTTCTCTCAAAAAAATTTTTTTAACAGGAACAGGTAAAAAGAGAAAGCTTTCTAAGAGAATAGCCAGAATAAAGCTTAAACATTTAGAAAATGAACGCATATGTAAGAGTAATGGAGACAACTCTAACAATTAGGAATTTTTTTTACAGTATTAAGATTTTTTGTTTTGTTTTGATTTGGGGCCACACCTGGTAAGTCCTGGCTATGCACTCAGAAATTGCTCTTGGGGGCCGGGAAGGTGAAGCTAGAGGTAGCGTAGGCAAGCGCTAGCGTAGGACAGACCTCGGTTCAATCCCCTGGTGTCCCATATGGTCCCCCCAAGTCAGGGACGATTTCTGAGCACATAGCCAGGAGTAACCCCTGAGCATCAAACGGGTGTGGCCCAAAAACCAAAAAAAAAAAAAAAGAAAGAAAGAAATTGCTCCTGGCTTGGGGACCATATGGTACACCAGGTTTCAAACCAAATTCCGTGCTGAGTCAGCCACATGCAAGGCAAACGCCCTACCATTGTGCTATTACTCCAGTCCCCAATGTGATTAAGGTTTATCCTCTTAAAGAGTATCTTCTGGGGCCCAGGAGATAGCATGGAGGCAAGGCGTTTGCCTTTCATGCAAAAGGTCATCGGTTCGAATCCCGGTGCCCCATTTGGTCCCCTGTGCCCGCCAGGAGCAATTTCTGAGCATGGAGTCAGGAGTAACCCCTGAGCACTGCTGGGTGTGACCCAAAAAAATAAAAAAGTTGGGGCCGGGCGGTGGCCTTGCCAGCACTAGCCTAGGAAGGATCGCGGTTTGATCCCCCGGTTCCCATATGGTCCCCCAAGCCAGGAGCAGCCTCTGAGCGCATAGCCGGGAGTAACCCCTGAGCGTCACCGGGTGTGCCCCCCCCCAAAAAAAAAGTCCAGGACATTGAAGCTAGAGACACCTTTAAGAAATCAACAACATAGGGGCCAGAGAGATAGCGTGGAGGTAGAGTGTTTGCCTTGAGTACAGAAGGATGGTGGTTAGAATCCCAGAATCCCATATGGTCCCCCGTGTCTGCCAGGGGGCGGTTTCTGAGCCTAGAGTCAGGAGTAACCCCTGAGCGCAGCTGGGTATGAGCCAAACCCCCCCCCAAAAGAAATCAATGACATAGGCCAAAAAACAAACATAAATGGGACTACTACAGTAATTTGAGAAGCTTTGGCACTTCAAAGAAAGCAGTGACCAAAATGCAAAGATGGGAAAAATTATCTGATAAAAGGTTAATATCCAAGATAGATAACGCACTGATAGAATTATACCCCAAAAATTCAACCCCATCCAAAAAATGAGGAGAATAAAATGAACAGAAATGTCCTCAATGGCATAAAAATGACCAAAAGACATACTGGAAAATATTCTGTATCACTCATCATCAGGGAGATGCAAATCAAAACAATGAGATCTCGAATCACACCAGAGACTGACAAGTATCAAAAAGAACAATAACCAGTACTGGTGTGGATGTGGGAGGAAAGGGCCCCTCATACACTGCTAGTGGGACTGTCAATTAGTTCAGTCTTTCTGTAAAACTTTCTGAACATTCCTCTAAATCCAGGAATTGAGCTTCCATTTGACTTAGCAATTCCACTTCTAGGTATCTACTCCAAGGATCCAAAAACACTATGAAGAAAAGACATTTAGTCAAGGAGTATGACATACATCAAATGATCTCTCACATATGGATGGAATAACAAATGCCTTAAAGACGATGGAAACAAAAAAAAAAAAAACATAAGAACCGGTATTCAGTAGAAAAAATGCCATTTGAGAGGTGGAGGGGGAACAGACAGGAAACAGAACATGACCATGGTGGAAGGAAGTGTTCAACTCAGAGGGGGCTGGAAGTTAGTAAAGTGTTAGGAAACCTATTAGCAATAGTACTGTAAACCACAATGTCAAAAGTCACTTTTAAAAAAACATGCCTCTCATAGAGGCAAGCAGGTGCATGGGAAAGCTGCGGGGGCAGAGGGCACAAAGGGACAGAACAGAACAATGACTGGTAGGGAAGTGGCCAGTAGTGAAGGGATTCACTGAAATATTGATTTCCTAAAACCCAATCATGAACTTTATGATTCACTGTGAGTCAAAATTCAATTTCATAAAAGAAAAAAATACAGGAAATTACCATGTGATTCAGCAATTTCACTCTTATCTAACATAAACAAAATATGTCCAGGACTGTTATAAACATCATTCAAAGTAGTTAGGAGTATTATTAAAAAGAATAAAGTACTGATATATGCTTCTATATTAAACCTTGAAGAATATAGAATATATATAATTTCAGCTAAATAGAAGAAACCAGACATAAGAACTGTATAACTCCATTTTTAAAAATATCCCAAATAGGGCCCGGGAGATAGCATGGAGGTAAGGCGTTTGCCTTTCATGCAAAAGGTCATCGGTTCGAATCCTGGGCCCCATATGGTCCCCCGTGCCTGCCAGGAGCAATTTCTGAGCATGGAGCCAGGAGTAACCCCTGAGCACTGCCGAGTGTGACCCAAAAACCAAAAAAAAAAAAAAATCCCAAATAGGCAAATATATCAATTACAATATTAGTTATTGTTTGGGGGTGAGGAGGGTACTCAAGAGAGAAGGAGGTATAATGGTAATAGTTACGGGGTTATCATATTGATGGCTAAAAAATTCTTGTTAAGCCTCTGAGGATACTAAAACCACTGGATTGTACACTTTAGAGGAGTGAAGTTCATCTTAAGTAACCCTGTGGAATATACCCAACACAGAAAAACATACCAAGATAAATAGAATGATAATGACTTGGAATTTTAATAGGGACCAGTGCAATGGCACAGCAGTGAGGGGATTTACCTTGCACAATGCTGACCTCGGACAGAAATGGGTTTGGTCCCCAGTGTCCCATACAGTCTCCCAAGTTGGGAGCGATTTCTGAAGGCATAACCAGGAACGGCCCCTGAGCATTGCCAGGTATGACCCAAAACCAAGAAAAAAAAATTAAGGACTAAAGCAGCATAAGCAAAGTCAGTATTAATTCTTGATTCTGGAAAAGTTTATAATTGGCGCAACTGCAAAGCAACATTAGTTCACTGATCAATTATTTCAATAGTTTTTTTTTTGTTTGTTTTTGTTTTTGGGTCACACCCGGCAGTGCTCAGGGGTTACTCCTGGCTCCATGCTCAGAAATTGCTCCTGGCAGGCACGGGGGACCATATGGGGCACTGGGATTAGAACCGATGACCTTTTGCATGAAAGGCAAATGCCTTACCTCCATGCTATCTCCCGGGCCCCCAATTATTTCAATAGTTTTACTAACAAATACATGCTATCTGAATCCGGAAGAGAGACAAAAGCTTAGGTGGAGGACCAGAGAGAAAACTGATAGGGCAGGGATACATGCTTTGTATCTGGGACTTCAGGACACTATATGGTACCCAAAAAGCAATGACAATTGAGGTCTCTACCCTACTTCCACCCCTCGAATAAAGTTCTGGTAGATATAAGACCAAAATTACATTTCCCACTAACTCTAGCTGACCTTCAACATTAGAAATAGCAATTCTGGGCCCGTGCCTGCCAGGAGCAATTTCTGAGCATGGAGCCAGGAGTAACCCCTGAGCACTGCCGGGTGTGACCCAAAAACCAAAAACCAAAAAAAAAAAAAAAAAGAAATAGCAATTCTGAGCTCTAGTCCCAGAGTGTATGATTCTATCAAAGCAAATCCATGAATGATGGTTTGGCACACTACATACTGTTAGTCTAATGTTTGATTCATATGTGTAACTTAGTTTCTTGTTTGGTTTGGGGGCCATATCAGGCTGTACTCAGCACATACTCCTGTCTCTGCGCTCAGCACATACTCCTGGCATACTCACTTCTGGCAGCCTCATAGGACCATGCAGAGTTCTGGGATCCAATCCAGGTTGCCTACATGCAAGATAAGCACCTTATCCACTATACTGTCACTATCTTCTAAAACTGGGTATATATCATACTTTAGGAAAACTTTTTTTTTCAAATCATCTATGTGCTTCTTTACACATCCAGAAATCTACAAATGGAAAGACTTTTTGTTTTCATACTATTTTTTTTTTTTTTGATTTTTGGGTCACACCCGGCAGTGCTCAGGGGTTACTCCTGGCTCCATGCTCAGAAATTGCTCCTGGCAGGCACAGGGGACCATATGGGACACCGGGATTCGAACCGATGACCTTTTGCATGAAAGGCAAACGCCTTACCTCCATGCTATCTCCCGGGTCCCATTGTTTTCATACTATTTTATAGGTTTCCTACTTGATAAAAATGTTTTCAACAAATGGCTATCAGCATCCAATTTACAGCTCCAGAAACCTTTTGACAATGACAAGTCTTCCTCTCAAATTTAAGCAAAAAGAATAAACCTAATCTATTAAACACCATCACTCGGGGCCCGGGAGATAGCATGGAGGTAAGGCGTTTGCCTTTCATGCAAAAGGTCATCGGTTCGAATCCCGGTGCCCCATATGGTCCCCGTGCCTGCCAGGAGCAATTTCTGAGCATGGAGCCAGGAGCAACCCCTGAGCACTGCCGGGTGTGACCCAAAAACCAAAAAAAAAAAAAAAAACACCATCACTCTACTACAATTCAAACACTGGCTCTCCTTTGGTATTTCCCTCAGTATCATTCATTCCTACAGTTTCAGGTGTTCACAGATCAGAAATAATCATTGCAAAGCACAAGCCCTGTTGTACCTTTGTGTCTTTTGCTTTTCTTTTTTCTGGAGACAGTCCTCTCCCGGAGACTCTCCTCCTGGCCATCCATCTCATCACTGCTGTCAATGATGTCACAGGGCTCACCGGCCCCAGAAAGAGCTTCCACAGCAGGAAGCTGGGAGGCTTCCAAGCCACAAAGAGATTTGACTAGGAAAAAATAATAAATAAATAAGGGGAGAATGAGCCGGCAGAGTCTGTCCAGAAATACAAAGGGATTAGTCAGGATGTCAATACTCACAAGCAAAAATAGAAAAGTAGAGAGTAGAGTCTGCTGAAGCTGAGATTCTAAAAGAAAGAAGTTTTTGCTTTTCTCAAATAGAAGAACTACAAGGCACTGGGCAAAGTGACTCCAAAGCTGTAAAAAGGCTTTTTAAAATGCCAACTAGACCTGATGGTAAAAGGAGTGCATTATTCTGCCACTCTAAATTCCGCAGGATTAAAAGAAAAAACAAAACAGGGAATATGATTTTGTCTGTAATACTCATTTAGGAGAGAAATTGAATGCAGTCTCATCGTTTCTGATGTTGACATCACAAACATGTAAGTTTCGAGGGCCTTTGAATACAAAAGATAAAGAGAAGCACGGGGAAATCGAAAAGAATACTCCCGGGGCAAAGGGCAAAGTAAAGTGGAGAATAAATAACACAAGAGCGAAAGGGAACAAACTGAGAACACCACGAAGCTGGTTCCAAGCACGCTGGAAACGAGGGGTATACGTATGCCCAGTCGGACTGGTGTAGCTTGCTTTATAATGCAAAGACAGAAATAAAATCTCTTTCCCGTTATAGAAAGCTGTGCCCACTCTGGGCTAATCCAGCCTCTCCCTGCGAAACCAGCCTAAGGATAGGAGGCCAGGAATGGATGCAAGGAAAATATGCAGACAGAGAAGCTCCGGGAATGCAACCAGGGAGCTGGGACTGCTGGCTGGCACGGACCAACTCAGTATGAGACTCAGTCTGAGAGCCTCCTGGCGAGGCGAGGCGAGACGAGGCGAGCCTTACCTTCCTGCTGAACCGCGTTGGCCACCGCTTTCTTGATCCGTCCAGACCTCACGACGGCGGGATCCGAGTTGGCATAATCCGCCACGGTCACTGAAGCGAGCAAACAATTGCAGACAGTGCATTTAGCAGGCTTTAATTTAGCAGCACCCAGTCCTCAAGAAGCGGGAGGCTGGGGCCGGAGAGATAGCATGGAGGGAGGGCGTTTGCCTCTCATGCAGAAGGACGGTGGTTCGAATCCCGGCATCCCACAGGGTCTCCCGAGCCTTCCAGGAGCGATATCTGAGTGCAGAGCCAGGAGGAACCCCTGAGCGCTGCTGGTGTGACCCCAAAAACAGAAACTAGAAAAAAGCAAGCTTCTCCCTCCTTCCAAGCGTCCGAGCCAGTCCTCAGAACCCCCTCCTCCTCCTCCTCCTCCTCCGTTCCCGCCCGGGCCTGGGCGCCCACCCTTGCTTGCTTGCCTGCTTGGCAGGTGGGCCGCGCTGGGCTGCGCTCCGGCCGGGCGCTGTCCAGCACAGCCACAGCCACAGCCCTGCCCAGCCCGGCCCGGCCCTCCGCTCTCGCAGCCCCGAGCCCCGAGCCCCGAACCCACCTCGCCCAGAGCAGGCGTCGTGGGCCCGGAACTTCAGCCGCTTCCCTCGCTTGGGCATGGCGACCGTATCGGAGCGAGGCCAGCCTAACGGGCCGGCACCCCGGCCCATAGCTGGGGCCGGAGCTCCGGCCCGGGGAGCGGCTGGCCAGCTCCGCCCGGCTCGGCGGCCATCCCGCACAGGAGAGCCCGGATCTCGCGAGAATTGAGGCCCCGCGCTCCCGGTCGCGCTAACGTGACGTCGTGGCCGCGGGAGCCAATCAGCGCCGAGTTTGGACACTTACGTCATCGTCCGGCGCCCGCGGACTGCCTACCTCCGGGGCAGGTCGCCGACCCGGCTGAGCTGGGGGGTGTGAAGGTTTTCGCGCTCCCTCTCCGGCTAGGTGGTTGGGGTCAGGGCCGGAATCCACGCACATCGGAGTGGGTTAAGATTAAATTGATGTTCTGTTGATGCCCAGTCTTTGTGAGACGCTATTTCTGTGCACAATCCAAACACGGTTCACACCTCGAGTGTCATCTGAGAGTTCCAACCCTCTTGAGCCACGTCGACTCTGCACTGGCTGTTCTGACATGTCTCAATGGCAAGCTTCACTCTCGTTTTTTGTTTTGTTTTGTTTTGTTTTTGGATCACACCCGGCAGTGCTCAGGGGTTACTCCTGGCTCTACGCTCAGAAATCACTCCTGACAGGCTCGGGAGACCCTATGGGATGCCGGGATTCGAACCACCGTTCTTCTGCATGCAAGGCAAACGCTTTACCTCCATGCTATCTTTCCAGACCCTCACTATCATTTCTATTGCAAACTTATGAATTCTCCAAATTGGACTAGGATTGTTTTTGTTTTGTTGTTGTTGTGTTTTAATGTTTTCGAAAGGCTGTAGAGATAGTACAGCAGGTAAGATGCTTGCTTTGCACGCGACTGATCCAGGTTTGATACCTGGGTGAGTGAAGAGCACAGTAACTCTGCGCATCTCTGGGTATGGCCAAACATAAAACGAACTTTTTCAAACTACCATACTATCCTCTAAACAAAATATATTGAAAGAATTGAGGAGGAGCAAATACTCTTTACCTTTATAGTTGAAAGAAGAGAAACACAGAGTTAAGGTTACAGAATTTCACCCACGAAAGGAGAAGGACCTTGTTTTGTGTCTCAGCTGGCCTTATTACTTGCAGTTCCCAAAAGATGTTAATCCATAGCTTGCAGTCAACCTGTAGGGTCAACTACAGTGCCCTCCTAATAATGGAAGGAGTACACGCAAAGAGAGGGTAAGAACAAAATAAAAATGCCCAAGACCATGAATATTATTGCAGTTCAATACAACACCACATGACTGCACACACCCAGCACCTTGGAGAGGGATTAATGGTCCCCTAGCACTGCATCACTAGGAGTAGACCTGAAACCTCACCCCCATCCCTATTGCACTGCTAGATGGAGCTCCATTAAAACAAACAAACAAGCAAACAAAAAAGGACTGGTTTTAGCTCAGCAGTTACTTTGGCAAACTTGGCTTTACAATCATCTTTGATGGGTCAAGAACCACAGGTGTCTTCCAATCCTTTAAAAAAAATGTATGGTGGCCAGAGAGGTGGTGCTAGAGGTAAGGTAAGCCTTGCAAGCACTAGCGTAGGACGGACCATGGTTTGTTGGTTTGGTTTGGTTTGGATTTTTGATTTTTGGTTCACACCCGGCTGCTCATGGGTTACTCTTGGCTATGGGCTCAGAAGTCGCTCCTAGCAGGCTCAGGGGACCATATGGGATACCATATTTGAACCACCATCTGTCCTGCATATGGGATACCATATTTGAACCACCATCTGTCCTGCATTGGCCATGTGCAAGGCAAACGCCCTACTGCTGAGCTATCACTCAGGCCCCAGCCTAGGATTTGTACAAAAACCAAGATCTCTAATTCCAGGAGGTCTGACTTTGACAACCATCATTGAACAGAACTTCTGGAACCATAAGGAAAGACTCTATACTAGGCTTCATTCTAGGATCTGTGCAAAAACCAAGATCACTAATTACAGAAGACTGACTACAACAACCATGATGGAGCAGAACTTCTAGAACCATAAAGACTAACCTAGACTTAGTCCTAGTATCTGTGCAAATACCAAGATCTCTAATGACAGAGTACTGATTGACTGAGCAGAACATATCCTGGCACCATAAAAAGACTTTGGGATTCAATAATGAGCAATATCCAGAGTCTGTTGTTGTTGCCATGACAGTATGCTTCAGGAGTGGAGAAACCCTGTATCTCTTGGTCCAAGGCAATTCCCTTTCCAATATCCCAAATACTGACTGTGCCTATGCAAAAATAAAATATTGCGGGGCCCAGGAGATAGCATGGAGGTAAGGTGTTTGCCTTTCATGCAAAAGGTCATCAGTTCAAATCCCGGTGCCCCATATGATCCCCCGTGCCTGCCAGGAGCAATTTCTGAGCATGGAGCCAGGAGTAACCCCTGAGCACTGCCAGGTGTGACCCAAAAACCAAAAAATAAAATAAATAAATAAAATATTGCCACACTAGCTCTCCCCCTGTTTTTTTTTCTTTCCCTTTAGTTTTCTTTCTTCTTATTGTTGTTTTGTTGTGTTTTTTGTTGCTGTTGTGTTTTTTGCTGTTGCTGGAGTTTTTTGTTTTGTTCAACAGAACCATAGAACTTGAATCATCTTGTTCTGTCTCATAAATTGAGGGGGTGGGAGTGGACGATACCAGGAGCAAACAGTCGCTTGAAATTTGAGTGGAAATAAAAATGAACAGATCTGGGGCCGGGCGGTGGCGCTGGAGGTAAGGTGCCTGCCTTACCTGAGCTAACCTAGGACAGACCGCGGTTC
>PVKC010045071.1:0-11471 GCA_004027635.1 Crocidura indochinensis | reverse complement strand
TCTCTCTCTCTCTCTCTCTCTCTCTCTCTCTCTAATCCCCCTTTTAGACTCTGTGATTTGCATCATTGTTACTGAAGGACTATTATGCCTGTCACTTTATCTGCTTTCAGCACCAAGTTCTTGTCCATAGTGTTGCCTTTACTTTTCACCAGTGGCTGGCAACTTACTTCTGCATCCAAAATTAGTAGGGCATTTTGTGATAGTGGGGCATATTGTGTTTTTGTGTTCCTAGGGAATATTCCTAGGAGTGGAAGCCCTAGGGAGCCCAATTTCCAGTCTTTTTGAGGAATATCCATATTGTTTTCCAGAAAGACTGGACTACTTGGCATTCCTACCAGCAAGGAATGAGAGTTCCTTTCTCCCACATCCCCACTAGCATTGGCTATTCTTTTTTTTGGGGGGGGGGGTTGGACCACACCCGGTGACATTCAGGAGTTACTCCTACTATTTGCTCAGAAGTCACTCCTGGCAGGCACGGGGGACCATATGGGGAACCGGGGAATCGAACCGCGGTCCATCCTAGGTTAGCGCAGGCAAGGCAGGCACCTTACCTGCAGTGCCATTGCCTGCCCCCCAGTATTGGCTATTCTTGTTTGTGTGTGTGTGTGTGTGTGTGTGTGTGTGTTTAAGTTTTGTCAGTACCTTGCATATATTAGATATTAGCCACTTATCAGATGTCTATTGGATGACTAGTTTCTCCCATGACATGGATGGTCTTTGTATTCTAGTCACTGTTTCCTTTGAAGTGCAGAAACTTCTCAGTTTAATGTAGTTCCATTGGTTTATCTCTGCACATGGCAGATAGGGCCAAACTTTCATTTGCTTGGACAGTAGTATTTCTTCCTTGAAGATGTCTTAAGTCTCAGTGTATGGAGTGTTTTGCCTACATTTTCTTCTATATACATTATATTATATTAAATATATGTAATATATATAATTTATATATTAAATAATATTTATTATTATATTAAAGACATAAAGGTCTTTAATCCCTTTGGATTTGATTTTGTGGATGGTGTTAGGTAAAGTCTGAGTTTGCTTTTTTGCATGTGGTTGACCAGTTGTTCCAACACCACTCCTTTGTTCATTGCAGTGCTATTTACAGTAGCCAGAATAGCAGATGAGTGACTAAAGAAACTGTGGTACATCTACACAATGGAATACTATGCAGCTTTTAGGAAAAATAAAGTCATGAAATTTGCCTATCCATGGATGGACATAGAGACTATTATGCTGAATAAAATGATTCAGAGAGAGAGAGAGAGAGAGAGAGAGAGAGGCAAAGAATAGTCTCTATCATCTGTGGGGTATAAGAAAAATAAAGGATAGCATAGTAATATTATCCAGAGACAATAGAGAAGAAGAAGGCTGGACGGACCAGACCATGATCTGAAATTTACCACAAAGAGTGGTGAGCACAGTTAGAGTACTAACTGCAATGACAACTACCATCACTATAATAGGAGAGAGAGAGAGAGAGAGAGAGAGAGAAAGAGAGAGAGAGAGAAAGAGAGAGAGAATACTTGTCCTGAAGACAGGCAGGTGATGGGGGAGGTGGGAAATGGAGAACATTAGTGGCAGGAAAATGACACTGGTGTAGAGTGGTGTACATTCGATGACTGAAACCCAACTATGAACATTTCTATAACCATGGTGGTTAAATAAAGAAATTATTAAAATAAAATCAGAGGGAGAAGCATAAACATCAGATAATCTCATTCATCAATTCGGGTCTCATTTCTTTCTCAAGTCAGATGTGTCTTCAGAATAGCTGCTTACTGGCATGTATATTTGCATACAAACAAGGATTCCAAGCTGAGAAATGAGAACACCGGGTTATTGGTTTCTTATGTTACAGATACTCTGCTAAGTGTCTGATTGCATTTAATTCAAATATCAGGGGTGGATAAGAATAATCCCATTTACAGAGAAGAGAAGAGATGAGAGGCTGGAGAAGTCTCTGCTCTCAATCACACAGAAACCACAGAGAGGAAAGTGGCTTTTTCTGAGAGGAACAGGCAGCACTTCATTGGAAATCTAGCCTAGAATCTCCTATTTCCTTTTTTTGTGCTGCCTGGGCTCAGCCAATGATACCATCTGGCTAAGTCACATAGGAGAGGGAGCCAATCCGAATGAATCCTCCCTAAGAGGGGAGTGCTTATCAGTTGAGAGGGGGTAGGAATCATCTTCATAAAAAGTGAAAATGAGCAGACTTCTTAGCTAAAGAAAGAAAACACAGGAGCTAGAATGTTCCTTGAAGAGGATAGTAGTCGAGGGCTGGGGTCATGCCCTCGATGGGTCTTAGTGAAAGGAGCTTTATCAGGAGAAAATTGGAATAAAATTCAGAAGGAATTAGAAGAAAAGGGAGGAGTTGGAATTGAAATCACCCACAGTTCAAGTGGAGGCACGTGTCCAACCATAATACGAACGTGGGTCTGACTTACAGGCTTTCCATCTTGAGTCATCGTTCACTTTCTTTTCCTGCTCGTCTTCTGGGTGGTCACCCACTTGGTGTCCACAGTGGCAGGCTACCTACTATATCTGGTCAAGGGACCAAGGGATCAGGTTCTCAGTGCTAAAATCCTCAATACAAATTCCTGGCAGACTGGGATTGGGTTATTTCAGGAATCTTCTCAGCAGGAACATGATGAATAATGTGTTAGATTTAATTACAGTGCTGCTGTTCCTGGGAATCCACCTAAATATGAAGTGTGACCAGGAGCCAAGTAAAGAATGGGGAGGTACATAAAAGAGAACTCATTACCTAAGTCTACAGAAATATTTGAAATGTTTCCATGATAATACAGGGGGTATCACTGCCAAAGGGTCCTGTTGGCTCATCGTGTGAATGAGTCCACCCAGGATGGACGTGAGGAGTCACCACACAACTTAGCATGCTCTTTAGCTGTCAATCTCAGGGATCAATTATGTGTTTTTGGAATACCAAAAGTTTCAAAAAGAAGCCAAGTGTCCCCAAACTCCCTGGGTGCTATCTCAAAAACTCCAGAGTCACCTTCTCGAGTCCTCTGTATCCTAGCTTGGATGTCTACAGAAAATTCACATTTCTCCAGTTTCAAAAGAATTTATTTGCTCCCATTTCAGTCCCCAAATTGTGCCCTGCTTGTTTTTCCTAACTAATAATGTATCCCTCTTTCCCTAAGGTGCTAATGCCCAAAGTCATTCTAGATCCATCTCTTCCCCTTAGATTGTCTGTTTCCACACAGTAATAACTTTGTGGGATTGGCCTTCAAAGTATTAGTGGCTGAGTATTTTTTTTTACCAGGTCCCCCACTCCCAAACATATAGAAGACCTTAATCCTCTTCATGGCTAACTATTTCCTCCCTCATCCAGGAACCAATAGACCTTGTTCTTCTCGTCCAAAAGGCAATATCAGTCCTCAGCTGAAAAAAAACATTTTTTTTACTGTTGCTACAATAATACTTTTATTGGAAAATACAGTCTCCTTTGAATGTACATTTTAATAGACCATAAATAAAACAGTTTTTCAGTAAAATCAGAGAGTTACATGTATGTGCTACTGTGGGTAGATATGTTTTTTTTTTTCAATAAAGACCAAGTCTTTACAGAGACTGTTATAATTCGGTGCTCTTAAGGAAATCATTGTATAGCTAGTTGATCTCTCCGTATTTACCTAAAATTTATCTAAAATTTTGTGGGAAGAAAGACTTAGAAAGCAAAGAAATATTTCCTTAAAAACCCATTTTTGGGGAGGGCACTCAGGGGTTACTACTGGCTCTATGCTCAGAAATCGCTCCTGGCAGGCTCGGGGGACCATATGGAATGCTGGGATTCGAACCACCGACCTTCTGCATGCAAGGCAAATGCCTTACCTCCATGATATCTCTCTGCCCCCCCCAAAAAAAAACATTCTTTTAAGAACAAGAAAGTAAACATTTTCCTAACAGGACCCAGACCCTGCCTTCTAACACAACCAAGTTCCATTTACATGAGCTTTCTCTCAGCTCTGGCACACAATCACCTGTTATCAGCTAATGATATCATAGTCTGCTGCTGTTGTTTGAAGTTTAGGTCAGATGGTTATTATAGTGTTAAAGTATATCATATTGATGTACAGAGTACTGCATCCCACTACTAACAGAATGCCCACGAGCCTCCACAGCTGAGTTATGAAACTCTGAGACTACTGAAGCTTCTTTTCCAAGTCCTTTATTCAAACTCAGATCAAATGTCCTATTTTCCTCCTCCTTTCCTTATAGAAGACATCACTTATTCTGCCCAAAAGAAAAATCATGGAAATAACTCATGGACATGGCCATGTTGGCCATGGGTACCTGTGAGGTTTCCCTTCCCCAATGCTCTAAGCTTTCTGTCGAAATGTTAATCTCATCTGGATGGTCAGACCCACTCATACCTGGGAAGGGTCTTCAGTTTTGAATAAAGAATAAAAGGTGCTATCTGGGGGGGGGGAGAGGAAAGGAAGCATGGAAAACAACTGAAAGGGAAACAGAGAGCTCCTGAGAGAAGAATTATGCAGACATGGCACAGAGTCTTCACATGGTAGATAGGGCCATAAAACAAACTGAGCTGTCTCCGATGAAACTCTGACTGTGATTATTTCTCTGTCATTATCCTGTGTCTTCTGACCCATCTGCCAAAGGGGCTAAAGGTGCCCGGCCAGGCCATGTCGAGAAACACGTGGTCATTAGACATTATAATTAATTCATTCATTGGTTTTGCGGCCACACCCAGTGACGCTCAGGGGGTACTCCTGGCTCTGCGCTCAGAAAACGCTCCTGACTTGGGGGACCATATGGGATGCCAGGGATCGAACCCAGGTCCACCTAGGGTCAGCCTCATGCTAGGCAAACGCCCTACTGATGTGCTATCGCTCCGGTCCCTAGACATTATATTTTAAATTAAACCAACAGGTACTACGGCACTGCCATCAGCAGAGTCACCAAGTTCCTTTTATAGCATTATCCCACTGGTTGACTAAAACAGAGGCTTCAACTGTCTCATGTGTGACAGGTACAGAAGTGGAAAAAAGGGCCGGAGAGATAGTATGGAAGTAAGGCATTTGCCTTGCATACAGAAGGATGGTGTTCGAGTCCTGGCATCCCATATGGTTCCCCAAGCCTGACAGGAGCAATTTCTGAGCCTAGAGCCAGAAGCAACCCCTGAGCGCTGCCAGGTGTGACCCAAACCCCCCCCCCAAAAAAAAATGGAAAAGAAAAGCAACTCAAGTAATAAAGCATTTTGATAATTGGAGAATTTTCATTTTCATAAGTAAAACTATCTATGTTATTAATTGGTTGTGTTTTTCCTCCTAGATTTATATGCTTATAAAGTGCCAAGTAAACAGAACTCTCCAAGTTTTCAGATCAGAGACTGCTAACTTGTTAGCTTGGGAGATCAAAAGATAAGTCCTGGTGTCATATCAAACTTTGCTTCTCTAAATTGACTCCTAGTAGCAAAGAATACTCCTGCTGGAGAGTTTAGGGGGTGGGAGTAGAGATGAGTTTTAAACAGTGGAGAAGGAAGAGCAGAGTCAAGCTCTCTGGGCCCTGGATTTGGGAATCAGGTCAAATAACCGAATAAAATCTGGCCTCACTAGAGATAAGTGGAGTCAGTGTTTGCTACCAGCTAAATGACAACATATTCTTAATTTTATCCTTCTTAATGCTTATGTGTTTTGGGAGGATGTCAGCAGAACATGAGCTCATTGAGAAACTATCAATGCCAGGTCCAGGGAAACTACTAACTGGACACATACCAAAATCTTAAGCCACAAAGTGTCATTGTCCTACAGAGTTAATATCTACCTACTTTAGTCATCTGACAAACTCTGTAAATATACATTTCAGGAAACTCATGTGACTCTGATGCTAAAGGTCTGGAGATCAGGACATATGACCTGCAACCTGTACATTTCTGATGACCTTCATTGTCACATTCAGGTCTCAGTGAGTAAATAGAAGGCAAATTGGCAGTTCAAGAACCATAAAAGTCTTAGGTATGAGCAGAGCAATGTTATGAAAATCCATAATATATCATTACTTGACAAAGGAATTGACTCTCCTTTTCCTAACAGAAGCCAAAAATTGTCCTCCCACTCAAAATAAGAATCCCACTCACTCACCATTTTCCATGTACATGTCTGTCAAAATGCTATTTACTCATGCATTATTGTACAGAGTGCATGGCAATTTTCTTATATCAGGAAAGACTCATAGAACAAGCCTGCATGTAAGAAGCACTCATGACTTTATTAGCAGCGCTAGTTGTTCAATGAGTAACCACAGTAACAGTGCAAGGTCCTCCCTCGGTATTTCTTCCTCCACCAATACCCATGCCACTTACCAACAGATTTTAAGAAAATGCTAGACCCCATTTAGCTCTTCCGATTTAATTTTTCTTGGGCAAGTCATTTGGCATTTGTTGCTTTCAAATTTTTTTCAGTTCATCCACTATCTAGCTAGGGTTATAAATCACCTAGTTACAAAACCCCAAATGTACCTACTTCCTAACAGAGATCACAACTCATTTTCTAGAAGTAAAAAGTAATAAATCTGACTTAACTTGCTCTTCATCTCAGATCATGACCTTCTTCCTGGTGAAAGATGCCCCATACTGACTTTCTGCTGATGGAGCACGATGAGAAGCAGGATGATCCATCCCTTAAGAGCTATTAACTTATCAGGCATTTCCGGTTTCTGCACCTGCTCCCAGGCGTGGGCTGCTTCAAAGTGGGTTGGCTTATGGAACCTCTCTACTTAACTCCACTTTCTGGGACTTCAAAACTTGTTTCAGGAATCATCCTCAGAGATTTTCAATTCAGAACAGGAAAAGTTCAAAATTAAACCTCCAAAATGCATCGTTTCCCCCAGATCCTAGTTGGTATGGATGCATAGGAAATATTCTTACAGGCCTGGAGAGATTCATGTTTCATTCATTCCTACACATATTTGAAGGATATAAAGGGAAGAAGCCTCTCGGAATTTCAAAGTAAAGGCACTGTCTATTCCCTGTGTTGTGTGATACCCCTCTTTCTAGATGAAAGTGAAGAGAAAGTAGATGAATCTGATGAACACTAGTGGCCATGCCCAGGTGGATCCAATAAAGGCCAAATAATGGACAAAGAAAATGCCTGGAGCATAGGCATGAAGGATTACTGAGAAGTTCCAGGATGCCACAGAGAAGCAAGAACAAAGCTCTCTTAAGTAAGAGGAATGGTGGAAAAGGTGACCTGGGGACATCAACCAAAGAATTTGGATGACATCCCTAATTCAGTGTCAGTGGCAACATAGTGGTAGCTTGGGGTCATTGTGAGGATTTTGCTGACATAAAAATAAAGAAAAAGAACTCAGGTTCAAATGTCAGACATAGCCCTTAGGGTTCAGTGACTTTGAAAAGATAACTTAATTTCCCAAACGCTTAATGTTCCCATTTGCAACATGAGGACACACAAGTGGCAGAGTTATTATGCAGACAAAACAAACCAATCTTTGAGGATAAGGCTTGCTCTGGTATTCAGAAAATGTGCCAAGAACAGTAACTCCTTCCTCAGCTTTTATTGCCTGATTTTTATCACATTGACTTCATTTTACTTACTACTGAGAAAATCAAAGGGATCCTTGAGACCAATGAGCAGATTATCATAAAGAATAATTATTCATCAAATTGTATTTCCCATTACTTTCTGAAACTGTCCTGATAGGTTTTCAAAAATTGAGCACGAAAAATTTTTTTCACCAGTTGTTTGAAATACCTTTAGCAATGTGCAAATGAACTTAAAGAACCTTTGGGGGTTATAATTTATTCTTGATGTTTCAGCCGTTCATTATCAGGTCTATTTTTTGTCTAAATTGGTCCCTGTAGAATAAAAATGTTTTACATTCTAATTGCTCTCACAGAAACCATAATATGCATTAGTGTCACTGTCAAAAAAAAATAGCTGCCTCTAAACTGTGTCATTTCTGATCCAACACTGGCAATTCTTTTTAGTCTTTCTTCCACAGACCCTTCTAAAATCATAATCATTAGCAATTGGAATCCTTCCTTTTTCATCCAGGAGAAGCCGGTTCACTTAGGCTCTAGTTACCTCCAACACAATCCTGGGGTGCCCCGACTCCCAAGACAGAGGCTTCAATAAGACATTCCTAATGAAGGGATCACTGTTGAAGGCTAGGCTGCAACTTCAGCTCTGTGCTTGCCAAAAAATTATGCTAATGCCACCCTTTCCCCCATGAACCACGAGTTACATTTCTCTAAGAGGCAGCTGTCAGCACACAGCAGTTGTGGGTAACAATGAGGAGTTTGTGTGCAGAGTAAAAGTCTCCAATAGCCCCATTTCTTATAATTAACGCAGCCCCCAAGACACTGAAATGGAGGAAAATTGCTTGTGCAGCTTTATTTAAAGGCCTAATAAAATTATTTCCCACTGAATTGAAACAAATGGCTTGACTGACAGTCAATACTGAAATAATTTTACCCCCCCCCCATACCTTTTACAAAAATTCTGACTGTTTACCCAACCATGGAGAACATATCTTGAAAATAATTTTCTTGGTGGTAAATGAGAAAAGGAGCATTCCAGACATGGAACAATAACAACACAAAGTCCAAATATACATTCCCAACGGCTTTTATTTCTAAAAAAATATTAAACCCATTAATTTTCTTTCTGTATTTCAGGTTCCAAAGCACTGCCTTGTTTTATAATATATCTCACTTTTATTTTTTCATTAAATCTAAATGTACATTTTCGGATGTCAAGGATACATGTGTAGAATGAAAATTACTTTCGAAATTAAATGATTTGTGCACCACTACTCTATGACCTGAATATAAATATGAATTCTTGCCAAATGAACTCATATTTCATTGTAATCATATTATAGGATCTTATGCAGGTAGATATGAAATATCAGAGAGAGATGGAATCACTTCAGTTCCTGCTTCATTCCATTAATTTTTTCTCTGAAAGTAACAAACACAGTCAAATGACCCACCAGTGTAACTCTAGCACAGCTATTAGTGGAACAGCCTGGTTCTGCACATCACAGGCTCTCAGGAGCAGACAGGTGAGTTATTTTCTATTTTGGACATGTAATCACTCATAAGAATCGACAATCTTTCTGGCACAGGCTCATGGGAGGAAGTGTAGAAGGTTGGTGGGATGACGACTGAACAAGATACTAACTTAGGACCTAAATGCTACTCAATAGACTGTGGATAACAAAGCTGTGGTCTATATACTCAGTGGAATATTACTTCACCACTAAAAAGATGGCATGGTAGATATTTGGGGACCTAAGTGGATGGACTCTGAAACAACTGTACAAAGGGCCTTTTATTATTTTTAGTTTCGGAGTCATACCTATTAGTGCTCAGGGACTACTTGTTTTATATATATATACATATATATACATATATATGTATATATATATAAAACAAGTAGTCCCTGAGCACTAATAAAAATTATATATAATTATATATATATAATTATAAAAAATTATATATATGTATGTATATATATGTATGTATATGTATACATACATATATATATAATTTTTATTTAAGCACCATGATTACAAGCATGATGGTAGTTGGGTTTCAGTCATAAACAGAACATCCCCTCCCTTCATCAGTGCAACCTGATACTGTCATGGGGTCATATGCAAATCAAGGTTGATCACATGCAAGGAAAGCACTTAAACCTCTTTTTTAGTAAGGCAGTAGGATGGTGGTGGAGTACTGACAATAGAGCGGTATTATATACATATAGAGGTATGAAACTTTGAGCTCTGTCACATTGTGAAGTAATGACAAATCAATCCATGGACACAGACATAGAAAAGAATTTCTCCAAGCCAAAGCCAAGAATCAGCATCTACATTCTCCTCCAAGCTTGACATTGAAACTTATGAAGCTTTATGCTATGCCATTTACAAACAACATCCCACGGAACTCCTCTGAGGATCTTTGAGGCTAGAGCTACAGGCATCCTCCTTCCCAGAAGAAGAATCTGAGACCCAGAAATGCTGAGTATGGCTAGTGACACAGCAGGAGCTCTGGAACCAAACCCCAGTTACCTGGCTGCAGGCATCCAGCTAGTCAAATACCCTGCTAGGCTCTGAGACATCTGTTGGGAAGCCCTGTGTGCTTGGCGACACTGTGCCTCACTCAGCTCACAGGCAGCCCAGGCTAGTCAGTCAGGAATTGTCTAAGGCTCCAGTGGTCCTCAAACTACGGCCTGCGGGCCACATATTGTATTTGTTCCCGTTTTGTTTCTTCACATCAAAATAAGATGTATGCAGTGTGCATAGGAATTTGTTCATAATTTTTGTTTTTACTATAGTCTGGCCCTCCAATGGTCTGAGGGACAGTGAACTGGGCCCCTGTTTAAAAAGTTTGAGGACCCCTGGAGCAAAGTAAGGTCTAAACTCTAAGTTCATCCAGCATGGACCAGAAAAACATGACCTCAGAAAGTCTCTCCAGTTCACAAGAGACCAGAGGAGGTTGCGAACAACTTAACATCCACAAAGACTTTCAAGGTGCAAGAGAGATATTGGGGTGGGGCAGGGACTAATTAAATGTGTCCCAGGTTCTAGGGACAATTCAGAACCTCTGACTAGCTTGTACCCATGCTAGCCTATGTTCCATCTTTGTGCAGTCTGCAGAATGATAGCTCTGCATGCACCCAGTGGGCAGAGTTGTCATTATTTTGAAATATTTGATTTAAATAGCTTACATCAGAAATCTCATCTTATTATTGCAATTAATTCCAACATTGCATTTGTCAACCCAAGAATATAAAGCCTTGGGTAATTCCATTGGTAGGAACTTCTGAAGGAGAGTGGGGTAAACTAGCTCAGATACCCTGAGCTGTCACAACATAATTCCTGAAAACGGTGACTATGTAATCATTGCTACTTGGCAAATGGGATTTTGCAGATGTGATTAACTGAAGGACTCCAAGATCGATAAAAGTATTTTCTAAGTATTCCATGACTGGAAAAGTTGTAACATATTTCTCCACTTCATAAACACACAGACATCAATGTAAAAGAGGGCTAGTCTTAGAAAAAAAAAAGTCCTTCCTTCCAACCAAAGTGCTTCTTCCCAAACCAGAGATTTCTTCCCAATCTGGGGTTTCTCTTTGGCTTTGTCATGAAGCCAGCATGGCCACCTGCTCCTCCACACCCTCAGAAATAACACCTGAGTCCATAATAGAAAAATAACCACAGACATCACAAGTGCTCCCCTTCCAAAGAAACAAACTGAATCAAGAAACATGACTTCATAACATCGAAGGTACAGACTAGAACAAGGTCACTCATATCTGTTCCACAACTTCATGATCTCACTATATACCAAATGGTACCTTCAGACTCCATCACTTGTCTAATTCTCTACTCTGGAATCAGAAAGACTTTGATATTTTATTAGGTAATCAAATTCTTTTTCTTTCTTTTTTTTTTTTTTT